>CM071934.1:72631376-72895809 GCA_016081115.2 Rehmannia glutinosa | reverse complement strand
TGACAAAACCAACTAAGCACGAACCGAGGAGCCCATAAAGTCGATTAGGTCAAGGCTCCATTAGTGATCATAACTTGTGTTATAGTATATCCAACCAATAATATCTTCTAGTATTTATACTAGGATAAACTATGCCATTTACATAATGCCCATTCGTGTGACCAACGTGTATTAATTTCTCACTCACCAAAATTTGGTTTTGAGAAATAAAAATAATACGAACATCTACTCGAAACGTAGATTAATAATTCACAATTTAATTCCTCCAAAATTAAATTCTTAGCCACCGAAATTTATTTAATCAAAATCGGGTCGACGTCCACTTTATCAAAACCAAATTTCCAACAATATATACACAAATATAGTTGTAGTACTTTTGAATTACTTTTCATCTAAAAGGGTTATATCATACACAAATGGCAAATCCATTGAATTAGAAATAAAATGAGAAGTTTCCATTCTTGTGTAACATTACTCTTTTGGATGCTTATTAATATCATGTATAAGTGCAATTGTTATAGACGTCACGCATCCAATGCAGAAAATGTTTTTTCCCTCTAAAAAGTAAATAGTTCACATAATAATAGCAATAATTGATTATGCCAAAAAAAGTAGATACAAAAAAGATTTTTTTCCTATCAATTTTTAGACACATTTCGTCATTTTCAGACCTTAAACTGCTTAACTTACTATATGATAGCAATAATATATAAATTAATATTGCAATTATGACCATTAAATCCGAACCACCAGTGTGAGCCAAATTAATTTCCTTTTGAACAAATACCAGAACATAATTTTGATTTCATTTACTATCATCGACCGACAGAAATTATATCAATTTTGCTGTGGATCACATCTTTTTCTACATATATATATATATATATATATATTTAATTTAATTGATATGTGTCTGTACATGTGACAACCACGATTTTGTTTTTTTCTATATATGATCATTACATTTTCACTAATACTTCTAATCTTTTGCCACTTTTGCATCAGGTAGTTATTAGTTTGTGGCTTCACTTTCATAAATTACTTTGAGAACATTTTTTTAGGGATACTTATATAAAGAATATTGAGATTCAGGCTAATTACAAAAAACTCAGAGCTTTTTGAAAATCGCAAAAAACCTCCTTCAGGTTTGATTCCGTCTAATATTTCCCCTTTATAAGCAAAAAATATTTGAAAAATTATTTTCATGACATTTATAAAATATTACATCTACCCCTTAAATTTAAGACAAAATCAAACGTGAGGGTACTTTTTATAATTTTGAAACATCTCTTGTAATTAGCCCAAACCTCAGGGGTGTTTTTGTAATTATCCCTTTTTTTAGTATTACTTTTTGTTTGTTCAAGTGGGTACTGTAATTGCTAATTATATTCTTATAAGAAAACACACTTATTAATCGTATTGTATATTAGGTAAACGTGAATTTCAAAACAGATAACAAAATTAGCAAGCGTAATAAGAAGTCGAACCAACATATATATACTCTATTATTGATAAAATTCATGCTCTTACAAAATTAATCATTAATTCAAACCACCATGCATGAAAATTCGAAAACCAACCGGAATACTTTTTCCGAAGAAGAGTGAAAAGAAATAAACAAATCATATAATAATAAATAAAAAATATTTTTATTACTATTAATATAATTATGTATTCAAGAATATTTATCCATATATATACGTGGCTACATTGAAAAAAACCGATGATGACATATCATGAAAACCCAAATCTTGGCAACGACAGAAGCACATGCTTTTGCTCCAAAAATCAAACCTCATTGTTTCAAACTTGCACTACTAATTACCATGCAAATTTTTCTTTAACTTTCCATCCACCCCCACCCCCAAAAAAAAAAAAAACACAAATAAAATAAATTGCAATATATATTTTTTTAATCTATTTCTTACTCATTTTTTTGTAGTCCGCAAACTTCGCCGCAACAAATGACATTCAATCCGCCAAAGTCTAACATGGCAAAAGAAGCACCTCTTATTGTGCCACGTGTCTCACCGGTCCATCGACACATGACCCTAAGAGACTAGTGCCACTTTATTCTTCTGAAAGCTACTTCCCCACATGGAGATTTGGCTGCCCCCTCTTTTTCTCTTGGAACCAATGGTAGCCTTTGATTAAGGATGTGTGATTGCTACTTATGAGTTTCAATTTATTTATTTAAAAAAAAAAAAATGGAATTTCAATCTTCTATTTTAAATTGATGTTTCGATAGCTTCTAATTTATTAAAAGATTTTCTAGGAAACCAAGATACGTAAATGATGTAGCACAACCTAAATGGTAATGGTAAAAATTCTTATAATGTTAATAGATAAATCCCATTAGGATATATGTTGGGCCTAATGAGCCTGATTGGTTAAACACTGTAAAATATTGGATTACAGTTCATTCTTAAAAAACAAATCTACAAATACATGTATTTCGAAGGTGTGAAATTCACTCTTATTCTTGAGCCTCGTACGTGCATTTTGAATAGTTTAATTATGCTTTTCTTTGTCTTACTTAAGCATTGAAGAATTTTCAGCGAGACAATCTCGATGCTTTAATAACTTGTTGTATCAGAGTTACTTACATAACTCAACTGTTGATATCCAATTTTGGAGACTTAAAATGGAAATAATTTTTCAGTGTTTTTGTGGATACTTATTTCATATAAGGACAAATTATCTTTGCAATGTGTTACACATATGCTTACCTTAATGCATATTTAATCTAATACATTTTTTTCTTTTAATGTGGTAGAAAAAAATGAGAGACACACTCAATTCATAGGAAATATTGAACTTGAGCCAATTTCCTAAAAGTATAAGCTTCTATCACCCAACTACAAGGTTGATGCCTAATAATAGTGGAGGTAGTTCATTTTGATTTCGTGTGATGACATTTATCCTAATACTTGAGTGTTTGCCATTACCAGAATATCTAACACTATTCAAGAAATAATATTTCTTAAATTTGTTGATAGTGTCTTGATCAGGTTCCACAATGTTGTGGGACAAAACCAATGTGAAGGTCGGTGATGTATGGTTGTGTTTCCAACCACTTTTTCCACTTTCCAACTATTACGGAAAATGGGTTTATGTTTGTTTCAAAAGTTTTCATTAAATGAAGTCATTCAGGTTTCCATTTTTATGGAAAATATTCTTTTGGAAACATAACCAAACAATTTTTCATTCCAATTACGCAAACCTAGGTAAAAATACACTACAATCACGCAAACCTATGTCAAAATAGAAATTGTTCACAACAAAACCAAACATATTCTCATTTTCAAATAGAAAGTGATAAACAAACCAAACATATTCTCAATTTTCACACAAAACCAATAAAGTTCCAAAATTCATTTTCCAACACAAACCCAATACTTGAAACACATCCATACATCCCCTAGGTTCCCAATGCCATGCATGAGCCATGTTAGTATAGGCTTTAATTTTTTTCTTCAGTTGATAGGGTCTTTATTGGATTGCGACTTGAAAATCTCTTCATCCACTTAATTAAAACTCTATCCAATAGTCATGGTCATGTCCACATATCCAACAATCCAGGTCAATTTTTGAGCCCATCTGCACATGCAAGGATACTGTAGTCTCACATCAATTGCCCCATTATAATATATTTAATTCAATTTATTTGTCCAATTACGCAGTTTTCCAACAAAGAAACAAAAATAGTCTGTCCTTTTTTCTGCCTAATTTACTGGTATAAGGTGATCAATTTCTTTCCCATGAATTCATCATCTGATGGTATTTTGGCCTCTATTGGCACCAAATGCATAAGGAAATTATTAAAGACCTTATTAGGACAAGTTAATTACATGTTATGCCTCGAGTGATTATTGACAAAGCAATTGTGTGAACTTGTCCTTATGTTATGCTTTAGTTTAATAAAATCAATTATTGTGACACCTGGCCGACGAGGTGGAGTGATCGCGGTGCAAAGAGAAGATACATATAAGAAGCAAATCTAAAGGTTTCAGGTGGAGAGAAATATGAATGAATCGTCAAGAAGAAGAGGAGATTATGAGACTATGTAGGTCGGTGGAAAAACGTTTTAAGAAAAATGATATGCGTTTTCTTTCCTGAGCTTATTACATGAAACTCCAAAATTAAGTGTGTTTGACATAAATTAATTATGGTGTGAGTGACCCCTAGGACAAAGCGTGTGCGTGGGTGGATGGATCTAAAGGGTGCTCCCCTGGTGCGAGCACACCCAAAATTGGGAAAAATTAAACATACGGGAACATAAAATTCGGTTTAGAGAATTTTATATGTTTTTGGCTAAGTAAAAAAATAGTTGGGCTAGAGGTCTGGCATCTTTGGCATTGCTCTTGAGCATGTAAATGTTGAAATATATCACCTTGAGCCTATCCCACATTGATTAATTATAGGAAAAAGCCTTGTTTTCTATCACTAATTGGTTTTAGGATGAAACCTTATTTGGTGGGATTGAGCTTTCTCTCATATATGGTGCGGTTCATGCGGGGACTGTACAAAGTCCCCACGAATTTAACATGGTATAAGAGCGGTCCCCATGCTCGGCCCAAAGGTGAGCCATATCACATGATCTGATATGGAGCATGTACGATCCTATGATGATGATTAATGAAGACAAAGGACTCGAGTCAGATGGGACGTGTTGAAATATATCACTTGTGATTTGTCCACGTTGATTAATTAGAGGAAGAGAACCTTCTTTATAAGCCAAGTGAGCTACTCCTCCTATCACCAATTAGTTTTAGAATGAAACCTCACTTGGTGGGCTTGAGCTCTCCATCGTATTCGGTATACAAAGTCCCCCCGAATTTAACATTAAATCAGGATAAAATACGCTGAACAGACTCATATTTATTTGTGGTGATGCTTGTCGATATGTATAATAATTTAGACAATAATTTTCCTACTTCTTTTTCATTGTCTATTATTTATATATATATATATATATTATATATATATACGTATGTCTTTATTTATTTACATTACATACTACCACTTTTTTAGGGGTACGAAATTTGCATTTAAACGCGTTTGTGTTATGAGTTCCTTTATGAATTTTACCTTCACATTGTCAAAATCTTGCTGGGATCTTCTTGTTGATTATCCAGTTGACTACTTTTAAGATGCTATAGTTTTTACAACGAATTAGTTAGTGTATCCAACTACTTGATGATTCACATGTTTGGCCCATGCATCTTTTATCATATAATGTGAATGGTAATGATCAACCGTTATTGTTTTTGGGGAACCGGGCTCCAGAAACAAGTATAAATTTATCAAGCTATCAATAAAATAATTGGCGAATAGAAGAAAAAAATTTGTTTCCAGGAAAGAAAGCTACTTGAAATTATTGTTGAACAAATCTTTGTGTTTGGATTTGCCCTAAGCGCCAAAACCTAAGTAAATCTGATGGAAAAATAACATTTTTCTTTTTCATTCCTCCAATAAAAATATTTTGGTTCTTATAATAAAATATATTTTAGTTCGGATATAAACTTCAAATGGGAGAACTTCGAGGCAACTAAAATTTTTAATTAGTACTTCACATTTGAGGAAATAAATTAATAATGTATATTTTTTTAAATAAAAAATTAATTAAGCCGTTTGATTTAATTGATAAATACACGAAACTATTTTGTGTGATAAAGTTTACGATGCACTACAAAAAAATTTCATTGTACCGACAGAATTTATGAACATAAATGATTTATCACTAAATTTTATAGTTACCTACAGAATAAAAGTATTATTTGCTCCTAAACTTTACTGACAAATCATCAACATTTTTTAAAGTTACTGACAAAAATACTATAGATATTTAACTACAGTTTCAGATTTTATTGGTAAACATTTACCTACATATTACCTACAATGATTTTAGCTACACTTTACAGTTATCTTAATGTTGAATATATGGGTTATTCTTTCATTGCGGTGGTTAGTTAGTTGAAAAGGTATAATTGTCATTTCGTCAGCTCACGTTTCTTTTGCTATGTTTCCTCCATAAATAATTGTTCATTTTCACTATAAAAGATTGAACAGTTGATATATGAATAAATGCTTTTCTTCTTTCTTCTCTACTCCTGCAATGCATGCTTACAACATAGTATCTAGAGCCTAAATTCACGATCGAATTATGCCATGAAACACAACTTGGAATATGATAACTATGGGGAAGAGAACTTGAGAGGATGATGAAGATTTAAATCCAGAAGAAATTGGGGATGGATCTCGCACTAACCAGCTGGTGAATCGCGCAGATGATACATTTATTCTACATAATTCAGATTATCCAGGTATGATCTTAGTTTCAAATCTTGCTGACGGATACAAATTACCTGTCATGGAGATGCGCCATGGTAATTGCATTAGGGCGTAACGAAGCTAAGCTTCATTGATGGAAAAATTCCGGCCTCGAACCGGATCCGATTCGCTAGAATATGAGCGGTGGAGAAGGATTGATTACATATTATATAGATGGATTTTGAACTCTCTCAGTAAGGATTTGGTTGATGCCTTTCTCTACGCTGATTCTGCAAAGGCACTTTGGGATGAAATAGAGCAAAGATATGGCGAAAGTAATGAACCTCTTCTCTACCAGCTGCAGAAAGAAATTGCTACAATTAAATAAGGTAATCGCAAATGTGGCTACTTATTTTACTAAATTGAAGAGACTCTAGGATAAATATGCTAGTTTAGTTACATTACCATCTTGTACTTGCGGATCTAGAAATCGGTTAGGTGTGTTGGAGACTAATACTAAGTTACTTCGGGTTCTTGTGGGGTTGAATGATAGTTATGAAAGTGTTCGAGTCGATCCTATTGCTTTAGGTCCTTTACCTCATCAACAAAGCTTACTCTATGATACAACGAGTGAAAAACAGAGATCAATGTAGAATTATATAGTGATGCTATTGATAATGTAGCTATGTTCACCAGGCAAACAAAGACAGGAAGAGAAACTATAGGTGGTGGAGAGATCTTTGGAGGAAATAATCGAGGTGTTGTTATTCTTGAGGGGAGGTTTTAATCATTCCAATCGGTCGAGGTGGTAGAGGTAGAAGGAATGTTAGATTGAGCAAAGAGGAGAAGGCTAAGCTTATATGTGATCACCGTCATGAGAATGGACATGTGATACAAAATTGCTTCAAGTTGCACTGATTTAGGATTGGTATAAAGACTTCAAGGAGCGTAAATCAAGGTGCTACCAATGCAACATCAACCGCGATGCTATGTCCGGTCACAAGAACAAGCCATAAGACATAGAGTACCTTTGACTAATATTTCAAACTTGATCCAACAAGAGATTACAAATTATATATGGGAACAAAATTACATTCTAGTTCGGATGGTTCGAGGTTGAGAGGATGCAAACTGAGTTATGCTCATTTTGTTGAATGTGCAGTACTCCTTTACATGGTGCTTTTGATGCGAGGTTCCTAGATTTTAGACACCGGTGCTAGTAGACATATGTGTGCAAATCCTAATCTCTTGACCAATGTCACACCTCTTACCCCACATCGGTTCTTTTACCCAATGGCACCACTACTACATTACTCGGGACAGAGAAGTTTTCCTTGCACCACATATTTCCTTGTTGTACCTCGGTTTAAATATAATCTCTTATCTCAGTAGCACAATTAACTCAAACTACTAAATCAAGTGCACTTTTTATCCTTCTCATTATCTTATACGGGACGGATCTGCGACAAAGTGGTGGCAACTAGAAAGGTAGTGGGGAGCTTGTATATCTACCGCCTATCTCAAATACCTGTGAACCATTCTATATATAATTCCATTCCTTTTTCTGCAAGTATCTCCACCTTTGAGTCATGGCACACAAGGCTTGGTGATGCTTCTCCTTAAGTTCTAGAGCACTTGCCTTTCCTTAAATCTCTTTGTAATAATTCTCTCAAACAATTAATACTCAGATATGATATCTGTCATAAATCAAAGAAACCACGATTGCCTTTCCCTGTTAGTAATTCAAGTGCTTCTTCTTTGTTTGAATTGATTCATGTAGATATATATAGACCTTATAATTCCTTTTCTATCACACATACACCCTACATGCTCACAGTGGTAGATGATTATAGTCGAGGCACTTGGATATACCTTATGCATCATAAAAGCCAAGTTCTCACTCTCTTGGAACCTTTCTTTAAAATGGTTGAAAATCAGTTTGGTACCACTGTCAAAACACTCAGAAGTGATAATGGGGCTGAATTTTTAAGTCATGCATGTCGAATCTCATAGTCCATCTTGGCATACTTCATTAAACCAATTGTACTCACACTCCTCAATAGAATGGAGTGGTAGAGAGGAAACACAGATAACTTCTCAATATTGCTCGAGCCCTCATGTTTTAATCCAACATTCCCTCAAAATTATGGCCTTATTCAATGCTCACTTCAACTTACCTTATTAATGACTCTACCTCGATTCTTAACCTGGAAAACACCCTATGAACTCCTCTACAATACTCTTTCGGATTGCACTTTCATGAAACCCTTTGGTTGTCTAGATTTTGGAACAAACATTGAACCTCAAAAAACAAAATTTTCCTTAGAGCATATAAATGCATTTTTGTGGGCTATGTGACTAGGAAGAAGGGATACATGTTATTTGATCTTGATGCACAAAAGTTTATTGTCTATAGAGATGTTACTTTTATTGAGAACCAATTCCCATATCACTCCATTCCTTGAGTTCTTCTTCTACCCCTTTACCTTCTCCTATTTTTCAGGATATTGAGTCCCCATTTGCCATTTCTTGTAATACCCGAGCCTCTCACTACTCACCTTACCAATATATAGTTATTTGCATTATATTGACATCATACAATTTATTTTAATTTATAGGTCATAAATATTTGCATACTTTCAAAATTCTCAAATAGTGTTACTTGTCGAGTCCCTAAATTAAGTCGTTGATTGTTCATTGACATAGAAAAGTCTAGGTGTCAAACTATTAGATACCATCACATTACACGTAGTGAATTTAGAGATGAACAGTGTCATCAACGTATTTATCGGGGCGAGATATAAATATATATTTTTATAAAAAAATCATTTAATAATTTTTACATATATATTACTTTTATATATAATAATGTGACACTTACCTATATATATATATATCCTTAAGTAGTAGTTGTATATATATATGTGTATATTTACGTATAAGAACTGATTTAAGATTACTACAATATATACATGTATCGATGATTAATATAAAAGAAATAATTGCCACCATATCTTCCATCATCATGACTAAAAAGAATATCCATACATATTACCTAATGACATGTAAGCTTTTAGATTGATATATATCCATATTAGTGTGTACGTGTGCACCTAATATCTTAATATACATATTAAATTTCCACCGCCTTGAATAAGCAAAAATATATATATATATACATTACTTATTAACATTAAAATAACACAAGACATACGGGGTAAAGAACAGAGGAAACGATAAAACAAAGGGCGGGATACAGGGAATCAAAAAAATGAAAAAAAAAAAAAAAAGAAAAATAAGAAAAAGGAAAATAAAGAGAATTGGACATGCTTCTTCAGAGGGGATAATCATAGCAGGTATTGAACGCTCATTTCTTATTGAAGCTAAATATTTGATTCTTGTAGGGCATCTTTTATTTAAATTGCAATTAAAAGTATAAACTAAGTACATGAAGTGGTTAAAACAGTATAAGTATAATATTTTTGAAATTGAAAAATGATTAATAATTGAGATATTGCTCTAATTATACTAGTAAAACTTACTAAAAATGATGTGTACTGCTAAATGTTTAGGGTACCACAAAGAAGAAGAAAAAAAACACTAATTAAATAATGTTAAAATATATTCAGATTATGAAGCTGGGGGTTTTGGGATATGTGATTTTGATCATGATTTAAGGTTCAATTATCGTATAGTTAAGTTTATGATTAAGGCCCTTTATGAAATTAGGGAGTAAGCACGTTGTTTTGATTATACAAAATTAACCTTTATATCATTTCAGATTGTTCATACATAAGCTTCAGGAGTCATTGTTAACAAATTTGTAAGTAAGGCACAACCGGTGCTAGGTAAGTAAAAATCCATCTGCAACTACAATGCATGAATATAGTATTTTCTGCTTTATTGATACTAATGCGATTCTTGTATCTTGATGGATGCATTATGGAAACCTTGATGTTCATATGTTGTTTGGTGGATGTTGGAATGCGACGATTATTGTTTCATTGAGCACGTCACTCATTGGCACAACATATGAGTATTGTTGGGATGAGGCATGCACGACATGATTTTTTTAAAAGAAAACATTTTGATTGGCCGCTACTAGTGCACCGAGGCCTGTGTGGCTTATGTATGTGATGTTTCGGGTACCGCAAATGGGATGACTTTCTGGAGGATCGCAGGGGAAGGCATGAGGCGGACGTCTGGTGGTCATGGGAGGATGGTCCACTTGATAGTACCCTTACGGTTGGTGCAGCGAGTGGGATGACTTCTTGTGGATCACGGGTGCAGGCATGAGGCGTACATCTGGCGATCACAAGAGGATGGGCCCTCGTCTATGTCAATCGGTTATTGGCCATCTGAAAATTGATATTGAGCTCTTTCCAGTGTGTAGTAGGGGGCCAAGGGCCCGATAAAAGAAAAATGAATTTGGTTGAAATACTTTATTTCATCGGCATGCATTCTTGAAAGAGTATCTTGGATACAATTACCTATGTATTTTATATCATTTCATTGACATGCATGTTTTTTACTTATTGAGCTTTAGCTCATGTAGTTCATGCATTGCGGGTGACTTTGTTGATCTTTGGACTTCATAAAGCTTACTAAATGCATCAAGCTCATACAAGTTATTGAGGACAGTGTACATGGATGACGACCTGTTGGGCTATGTTGATGGGTCATCTTTCCCTTTATGGTATTGTATTATATTTTGGTTTAGGGTTGTACCATCTTTTGAGAACTCTGATGCAAATATATACATGTAAATAGCCCGGTGATGTGGGTTACGCGTTTGATCACGTGGATGTTTGTTATGTTTAATAACAGGGTTGGTTACCTCTTTTGTTTGTGCACATGACTTTTCATTATCTTAAAATTAAAATGATTTTACTTGTTTGTTGTTAAAAAGTCACAGGATAAAACAAAATATTACACGTTTTAAATGGGGTTTGTGCCTAGTTTTACTATTTATATATTTTCAGCCCGATAGTAATAGCGGAGGGCATCACACGGTGGTATTAGAGCCCAACTACAAGTTCTCAGTAGACTATCCATGTACATAAACTCAAAACTCCTGGAGCTCAGCAATGCTAGTAAGTTTTATTTTATTGTTTAATGCATTTTAAGTTTCATGAAATTATATTGCCCATGTGTTATTAGGTTTCTTCTAAGACAGTGTTCCAGTTATGGTGAGAACTATGGGTGAGAGTAATGGTGGGGATAGAAACCAAGGAGGGGAGACACCTATACCGACTGCTGACTGAGATGATGTCACAAATCGACTTACAAAGCTGATAAGGGTAAGGCACCTATACCACAACCTTTTTGGCCTAGGTGCAAGACTCAACATACTTGAAGTTGCCCGGTAGATACTAGGAGATGTTTTACGTGTGGGATGCCATGACATTTTGCTAGTGTGTGCCCAAATAGGCTAAATTCTACGGGACAAAAGAATGTGCCAGCCAGAGCATTTACTATAACTAGAGTAGATGCAGAGGCTAACCCATCAGTTGTGACAGGTAAACTTTTATCTTTGACACCCCAACATTCGTATTATTTAACTCGGGAGCGACACATTCATTTGAATCCACTGAGTATGTGACAAGACTGGGTAGGACACCTGATGAAGCTGAATTGGGTTACAATGTAATGATTCCCTTGGGAGATTCCAAGCAGACTAATCAAATTTTGAAAGCTTTTTCTATTCCAATCGAAAATATAGAACTTTATGCCGATCTAATGGTGTTAACCATGAACGAATATGTTATCATTTTGGGTATGAATTCGTTATCAAAGTATGGTGCTACAATCGATTGTCAGGAAAAGACAGTGACCTTTCAACCCCTGGAGAAGATCCATTTACTTTCGTTGGAATCACAACTCGTTTTAGATTTCCAATGATATCAGTACTAAAAGCACAACGCTTACTAGATTCTAGCCATTTGTGAAGGATAACTAGTAAGTATCATGAGTATCGACGACAACATCACCTAGCCCTTGATGAAGTTCAAATAGTGAAAGAATATCCCGATGTATTTCCGGATGATCTTTCCGGATTACCACCCAACCGCGAGATTGAGTTTGTTATTGACCTAATTCCAGGAACGTCCCTAATCTCTAAAGCTTCATACCGCATGGCCCCATCTGAGTTGAAAGAACTGAAGGTACAATTGCAGGAGTTATTAGATAAAAAATTTATTAGACCTAGATTCTCGAGGTGCGCTTGATCCCGTTCGTATGGAAGAAAGATGATACTATAAGATTATATATCGACCATCGAGAATTGAACAAAGTTACAATCAAGAATAAATATCGATCACCTCGAATAGACGATTTGTTCGATCAACTTCAAGGTGTAACAGTATTTTCAAAGATCGACTTGCGATCCACGTACCATCAACTGAAAATAAAAGAAGATGACATACCCAAGACATCATTTAGCACGAGGTCTGGACAGTATAAATTATTGGTGATGCCGTTTGGGTTGACTAATGCCCCTGCAGCCTTCATGGACTTGATGAATCGAGTATTTAAAGATTTTCTAGATAAATTTGTTATTGCATTTATCAATGATATCTTGATATACTCTAGAACAAAAGAGGAGCACACTGAAAACTTAAGAATAATGTTAGAAGTCCTGAAAGAAAACCAATTATATGCCAAAATTAAGAAATGTGATTATGGCTAGATCGAGTAGTATTCTTAGGACATGTTGTATCAGGGAGCAGAATCTCGGTTCATCCAAGTAAAGTCGAATTTATCAATAATTGGCCACAACCCACAAATCCTTCAGAAGTACGTAGTTTTCTGGGATTAGCACGCTACTATCGATTATTTATAGAAGGATTCTCCAAGATTGCTTCGCCTTTAACACATTTGACTAGAGAAAGTGTCGCATTCAAATGGACGGAGGCAAGCGAACAAAGCTTTCAAGAACTAAAGAAGAGATTAACTTCATCACCTATTCTATCAATTCCATCAGGTACTGGAGGTTTTGTCGTTTATAGTGACGCGCTGAAGAATGGTCTAGGATGTGTATTGATGCAAAATGGTTAGGTTTCGTGTATGCGTCTAGACAATTGAAGGACTATGAAAAGAACTACCCTACACATGATCTAGAACTTGCTGCAGTGGTTTTTCCGCTTAAGATATCGAGATACTACCTTTATTTGGGAACGTGTGAGATCTATATAGATCCCAAAAGTTTAAAGTACTTCTTGACACATAAGGAATTAAATATGCGAGAATGGCAGTGGTTGGAGCTATTGAAAGAGAACGAATGTGCGATCAATTATCACCCTGGTAAAGCCAATGTAAGTAGAGATGCATTGAGCCATAAATCAACACAAAACAATGTAATTGCGATTCAAATTCTGAAACTAGAGTTAATGGATCTCCGAAGAAAATGAACGTGGAGATTATCGGGGTCCATTGAAGCTAAGTTGGCGAGTTAACATTTCGACCGACGTTAATAGATAGAATCCAATAGGGGAAACAAGGCAATGAATACTACGGCAAAGTGAAGAAAATCGCACATTAGATCTGTTTTGATTTCAAAATATCCGAGAATGGAGTCGCGATTTAAAGAACAATAAATACGTGCCTAATAGGTATAATCTCCGAGAGAATGTGCTAGCGAAGCGCATTTAACACCATATCCAGGAGCTACAAAGATGTACATAGATTTGAAGATGCATTACTGGTGGCTAGGAATGAAACAATACAATGTTTAATCTGTCAACAAATAAAAGCGGAACACAAAAACCTGCTGGAACATTGCAACCTCTTCCTATTCCAGAATGGAAATGGGAAAGTATCACCATGGATTTCGTGACAAGTTTGCCCAAAATTGTCAAGGGACACAATGCTATTTGGGTGATCATTGATAGGTTAGCTAAATCTGCTCATTTTATTCCTATTTGCTCAACCTATTCCATGGACCGATATGCACAACTTTATATACATGAAGTAATTAGATTTCATGGTGTGGCACTATCCATTGGGTCAGATAGAGATTCTAGATTTTTATCTAGGAGGAGGAGTTTAGGAAGGCACTAGGGACATGATTGTCATTTAGTACTACTTAAATCTCTCGGACCGATGGACAATCGAGCGAACAATACAAACTTTAGAAGATATGCTTAGAGCCCGTGTTCTAGATTTCCATAGACAATGGAGTAAATACATACCTTTGATAGAATTCTCATATAAAAGCTATCAATCCACAATCAAGATGGCTCCCTACTGAAGCTAATCTTTGTACGGTAGAAGGTGTAGATCTCCCGGTCCGTTAAGATGAGGTTGGCGACAGGAAGTCATTAGATCATACATGATTCGAGAAATGACGAAGTTGTGGTGAAAATTAGACAGAGAATGAAAAGTGCCCAGAGCCGACAAAAAGGTTACTCAGATCAAAGAAGAAGAATGTTAGAATGTTCTATAGGAGACAAAGGGTTTATTAAGGTGGCACCGATGAAAGGGGTAATGCGATTTGGAAAGAAAGGAAAACTCAGTCCTAGATACATTGATCCATTCCATATCACAGAAAGAATTGGTGATGTTGCTTAGAGACTTGACCTGCCAGCATCAATATCTCAAATACATGACGTATTTCACGTATCTATGTTGAGAAAATACATTTCAAACCCATCTCATATTTTGAAAACACGAACCAGTAGAATTAAAACCTGACTTGAGCTACGAAGAAGTACCTACAGAGATATTGTTACGAAAAGTAAAGAAACTCAGGAATAAGGAAATTCCCTTAGTCTGAGTACTTTGGAGGAACCAATCTATAGAAGAAGCTACGTGGGAAAGAGAAGATGAGAGCTAAGTATCCAGATTTATTTTGGTAAGTCAAATTTCGAGGACGAAATTTTTATAAGGAGGGGAGGATGTAATACCCGAGCCTCTAACTACTCACCTGGCCAATATAGTCCGTGGATTACATGTGATTTATGTGTTATTTGCATTGATATTGACATCATACAATTTATTTTAATTTATAGGTCATAAGTATTTGCATACTTTCAAAATTCTCAAATAGTGTTACTTGCCGAGTCCCTAAATTAAGTTGTTGATTGTTCATTGACATAGAAAAGTCTAGGTGTCAAACTATTTGATACCATCACATTACACGTAGTGAATTTAGAGATGAACAGTGTCATCAACGTATTATCGGGGCGAGATATAAATATATATTTTTATAAAAAAAAATCATTTAATAATTTTTACATATATATCACTTTTATATATAATAATGTGACACTTACCTATATATATATATCCTTAAGTAGTAGTTGTATATATATATGTGTATATTTACGTATAAGAACTGATTTAAGATTACTACAATATATACATGTATCAATGATTAATATAAAAGAAATACTTGCCACCATATCTTCCATCATCATGACTAAAAAGAATCTCCATACATATTACCTGATGACATGTAAGCTTTTAGATTGATATATATCCATATTAGTGTGTACGTGTGCACCTAATATCTTAATATACATATTAAATTTCCACCGCGTTGAATAAGCAAATAGATATATATATATATATACATACATTACTTATTAACATTAAAACAACACAGTACATACGGGGTAATGAACAGAGGAAACGATAAAACAAAGGGCGGGATACAGGGAATCAAAAAAATGAAAAAAAAAGAAAAAAAAGAAAAAAAAAGAAAAAGGAAAATAAAGAGAATTGGACATGCTTCTTCAGAGGGGATAATCATAGCAGGTATTGAATGCTCCTTTCTTATTAAAGCTAAATATTTGATTCTTGCAATGAATCTTTTATTTAAATTGCAATTAAAAGTATAAACTAAGTACATGAAGTGGTTAAAACAGTATAAGTTTAATATTTTTGAAATTGAAAAATGATTAATAATTGAGATATTGCTCTAATTATACTAGTAAAACTTACTAAAAATGATGTGTACTGCTAAATGTTTAGGGTACCACAAAGAAGAAGAAAAAAAACACTAATTAAATAATGATAAAATATATTCAGATTATGAAGCTGGGGGTATTGGGATATGTGATTTTGATCATGATTTAATGTTCAATTATCGTGTAGTTAAGTTTATGATTAAGGCGCTTTATGGAATTAAGGAGTAAACACGTTGTTTTGATAATACAAAATTAACCTTTATATCATTTCAGATTGTTCATACATAAGCTTCAGGAGTCATTGTTAACAAATTTGTAAGTATGGCACAACCGGTGCTAGGTAAGTAAAAATCCATCTACAACTACAATGCATGAATATAGTATTTTCTGCTTTATTGATACTAATGCGATTCTTGTATCTTGATGGATGCATTATGGAAACCTTGATGTTCATATGTTGTTTGGTGGAAGTTTGAGTGTGATGATTATTGTTTCATTGAGCATGTCATTCATTGGCACAACATATGAGTATTGTTGAGATGAGGAATGCACGACATGATTTTTTTAAAAGAAAACATTTTGATTGGCCGCTACTAGTGCAGGGCTGCGTGGCTTATGTATGTGATGTTTCGGGTACCGCAAGTGGGATGACATTCCGGAGGATCGCAGGGGCAGGCATGAGGCGGACGCCTGGTGGTAATGGGAGGATGGTCCACTTGATAGTACCCTTATGGTTGGTGCAGCGAGTGGGATGACTTCTTGTGGATCGCAGGTGCAAGCATTAGGCGGACATCTGTCGGTCACAAAAGGACGGGCCCTCGTCTGTGTCAATCGGTTATTGGCCATCTGAAAATTGATATTGAGCTCTTTCCGGTGCGTAGTAGGGTGCCAAGGGCCCGATAAAAGAAAAAGGAATTTGGTTGAAATACTTTATTTCATCGGCATGCATTCTTGAAAGAGTATCTTGGATACAATTACCTATGTATTTCATATCATTTCATTGACATGCATGATTTTTACTTATTGAGCTTTAGCTCATGTAATTCATGCATTGCAGGTGACCTGTTGATGCTGGACTTCATAGGCTTACTAGACAGACTGCTGAAGCTCATACAAGTTATTGAGTACAGTGTACATGGATGATGACCTGTTGGGCTATGTTGATGGGTCAACTTTCCCTTTATGGTCTTGTATTATATTTTGGTTTAGGGTTGTACCCTTTTTTGAGAACTCTGATGCAAATATATACATGTAAATAGCCGGGAGATGTGGGTTACGCGTTTGATCACGTGGATGTTTGCTATGTTTTCATAACAGGGTTGGTTACCTCTTTTGTTTGTGGACATAACTTTTTATTATCTTAAAATTAAAATAATTTTACTTGTTTATTGTTAAAAAGTCACAGGGATAAAAAAAATATTACACGTTTTAAATAGGGTTTGTGCCCTAGTTTTACTATTTATATATTTTCCAGCAGTAGTGATAGGGGAGGGCGTCACATTTCTGCTTCTTCTAATCTTCCTTCCATCTCTTCCCTTGTCCCTCCTATCTTATCTCCTCCTTTATAAAGAAGCACTAGAGCACACCAGAGACCCATTTGGCAATCAGATTATGTCATGAATTCACTGTAAGTCAAGCGGCTACGATAATCTAGAGGGAGGTGAATAGATTATCTCCATTTTCTCTATTTAGCCCTCTTTTTCGAATCAAACAAGCCAAAATAATAGTAGAGGTGCGGGAAGTAAATAACACGCGTCGATTTATAGAGGTTCAACCCACCTAGGGCCTAATCCTCTACCACCCCAGTATCTCCGGGATGGATTTCAAAAAGAAAAAAAAGATTTTATTAATTACCACAATTAACACAACAACACCTTACAACACCTCTTTTGAGATTACCACAATCTTCAACGGCACCTTGTGAAGATTACCACAATCTTCCAACTTGAAGAATACCAAATTCTTCAATACCTTGAAGAGCACCACACTCTTCAATAACAAGATCACCACAATCTTCTTGCACCTATCACCTATATCATCCAATTGTGTTCTTACCACAAGAACACTCACAAGGATATCTTGTGTTGAATGATAACCCAAAAATTCAAGATTACAACTCAATAATGAATGATACAAATTTGAGTGCAAGTGTAATCAAGAAATAATCCTAGACCTCAAGATGTGAAAGTGAAAGACCTTAGGCTATTACAATAAGAATAATAACAATGAAAAACAAATATGTTTGTTTGAATGTATCTTGTTGTGTTGTAATATTCTCTCCTGTTGTGTTGCTTCAAATCTTCATCTATTTATAGAGGATGTCTTGAACATGGATAGGCTCCTCTTGGGGACAGATTTTTACAAAAAAAATGCAATTAAAATCAAGATTATAGCTGTTAGAAATCAACCCCATAATTTCGGAAAAAGTTGTCTGCTGCACAACAGTTAGAATTTTGCTGTCAAACATAAAGGCGACCGGTCGCGGACTGATAGAAGAAAAGAAAGATTGCAGCAAAAATTCAAAGGGGGGCCGGTCTAGGGTGGGTCGGACCGGTCGGCATAAGTATGGCACAACCGGTGCTAGGTAAGTAAAAATCCATCTACAACTACAATGCATGAATATAGTATTTTCTGCTTTATTGATACTAATGCGATTCTTGTATCTTGATGGATGAATTATGGAAACCTTGATGTTCATATGTTGTTTGGTGGATGTTGGAGTGTGATGATTATTGTTTCATTGAGCATGTCATTCATTGGCACAACATATGAGTATTATTGAGATGAGGAATGCACGGCATGATTTTTTAAAAGAAAACATTTTGATTGGCCGCTACTAGTGCACCGAGGCCTGTGTGGCTTATGTATGTGATGTTTCGGGTACCGCAAGTGGGATGACATTCCGGAGGATCGCAGGGGCAGGCTTGAGGCAGACGCCTGGTGGTCACGGGAGGATGGTCCACTTGATAGTACCCTTATGGTTGGTGCAGCGAGTGGGATGACTTCTTGTGGATCGCAGGTGCAAGCATTAGGCGGACATCCGCCGGTCACAAAAGGATGGGCCCTCATCTGTGTCAATCGATTATTGGGCATCACGAAAATTGATATTGAGCTATTTCGGTGCGTAGTAGGGGGCCAAGGGCCCGATAAAAGAAAAAGGAATTTGGTTGAAATACTTTATTTCATCGGCATGCATTCTTGAAAGAGTATCTTGGATACAATTACCTATGTATTTCATATCATTTCATTGACATGCATGATTTTTACTTATTGAGCTTTAGCTCATGTAGTTCATACATTGCAGGTGACCTGTTGATGCTGGACTTCATAGGCTTACTAGACAGACTGCTGAAGCTCATACAAGTTATTGAGGACAGTGTACATGGATGACGACCTGTTGGGCTATGTTGATGGGTCAACTTTCCCTTTATGGTCTTGTATTATATTTTGGTTTAGGGTTGTACCATCTTTTGAGAACTCTGATGCAAATATATACATGTAAATAGCCGGATGATGTGGGTTCCGCGTTTGATCACGTGGATGTTTGCTATGTTTTCATAACAGGGTTGGTTACCTCTTTTGTTTGTGGACATAACTTTTCATTATCTTAAAATTAAAATAATTTTACTTGTTTGTTGTTAAAAAGTCACAGGGATAAAAAAAAATATTACACGTTTTAAATAGGGTTTGTGCCCTAGTTTTACTATTTATATATTTTCCAGCAGTAGTAATAGGGGAGGGCGTCACATTTCTGCTTCTTCTAATCTTCCTTCCATCTCTTCCCTTGTCCCTCCTATCTTATCCCCTCCTTTATAAAGAAGCACTAGAGCACACCAGAGACCCATTTGGCAATCAGATTATGTCATGAATTCACTGTAAGTCCAAGCGGCTACGATAATCTAGAGGGAGGTGAATAGATTATCTCCATTTTCTCTATTTAGCCCTCTTTTTCGAATCAAACAAGCCAAAATAATAGTAGAGGTGCGGGAAGTAAATAACACGCGTCGATTTATAGAGGTTCAACCACCAGGGCCTAATCCTCTACCACCCCAGTATATCCGGGATGGATTTCAAAAAGAAAAAAAAAGATTTTATTAATTACCACAATTAACACACAACACCTTACAACACCTCTTTTGAGATTACCACAATCTTGAAGATTACCACAATCTTCAACGGCACCTGTGAAGATTACCAAAATCTTCCAACTTGAAGAATACCAAATTCTTCAATACCTTGAAGAGCACCACACTCTTCAATAACAAGATCACCACAATCTTCTTGCACCTATCACCTATATCATCAGTGTGTTCTTACCACAAAGAACACTCACAAGGATATCTTGTGTTGAATGATAACCCAAAATTCAAGATTACAACTCAATAATGAATGATACAAATTTGAGTGCAAGTGTAATCAAGAAATAAGCCTAGACCTCAAGATGTGAAAGTGAAAGACCTTAAAGTTATTACAACAAGAATAATAACAATGAAAAACAAATATGTTTGTTTGAATGTATCATGTTGTGTTGTAGTATTCTCTCTTGTTGTGTTGCTTCAAATCTTCATCTATTTATAGAGGATGTCTTGAACATGGATAGACTCCTCTTGGGACATGATTTCTACAAAAAAAAAAATGCAATTAAAATCAAGATTATAGTCGTTAGAAATCAACCCCATAATTTAGGAAAAGTTGTCTTTGCCGCACAACGGTTAGAATTTTTTTGTCAAACATAAGAGCGATCGTCAGCGATCGATAGAAGAAAAGAAAGAAGATTGCAAAAATTCACAGGGGACCGGTCCAGGGTGGTCGACCGGACATAAGGTCACCGGTCGGTCCCACCTATTGGATCGTCGCCTCACACATTTTTCTTTCTGGGCGTTTTGTAATGTTTCAGTGTAGGTCAACTTTTAGGTCGACCAGGTTGACCTCGGGATTTTCTCAAACATCTCGTTTTTGTTCCAAAACTCATCTCCAGTGCGGGTTGCCTATAGGGCGCCAGGTTGAGCACGAGACAAAAGTGTTGTCCAATTTTTATCGAAAATAAACTTCAAGAAATACTCCAAAAAATTAGTAAAAATATTTTAAACCATTCGGGAGTATTTGGACAACATTTTAAATATTGTTTTTGATGTAAAAACACATTAACACAAAATCATCAAAAAAGTTGTCCAATTTTTGTCGAAAATGAAATTGAAGAAATACTCAGGAAAATTAGTAGAAACAATTTAAATCATTTAGGAGTATTTGGGCAACATTTAAAAACATTGTTTTGGTATAAAAACAAAATCATCAAAATCATGATAAAACCATTTATCAAACAATCTCCCCCTTTTTTTGATGATTACAAACCAAAATAATTTAACGAGGTCGATTTTGAAAACAAAACAATTTTACCGGTTAAAAAAAAAACTATCTGTTGTGAGCGACAACATGCCACGCAATATATTCACAAGGATGGGAGTATAGATTTTCAAAAATATTTTTGCAAAAGCTCCCCTATCAACATGCACAACAAGAGTAATATAGAAGAATCAACCAAAAGCTAAAAGTTCAGCTTTTACATTTTGAGCTTAAGTATCACAAGCTTATAAGCTCCCCTGTCAACAAAACATCATTAGACATGTAAATAAGTCCATAATACAACAAATGAACTAAGTATTATCCACAACTTTTGGCTTTTAATAGCCACAACTTATAGCTTTTTTCTCGAGCTTACTTTAGCTTTTTTGAGCTAATAAGCTTATGACCTGTTTATTGTTTGATAAATGGTTTTATCATGATTTTGATGATTTTATTTTTATACCAAAAAAATATTTTTAAATGTTGCCCAAATACTCCTAAATGATTTAAATTGTTTCTACTAATTTTCCGGAGTATTTCTTCAAGTTTATTTTCGACAAATATTGGACAACACTTTTGATGATTTTGTGTTAATGTGTTTTTACATCAAAAACAATATTTCAAATGTTGTCCAAATACTCCCGAACGGTTTAAAATATTTTTACTAATTTTTCGGAGTATTTCTTGAAGTTTATTTTCGATAAAAATTGGACAACACTTTTGTCTCGTGCTCAACCGGTCGCCCTATAGGGCAACACGTACCTGGAGATGAGTTTTGGAATAGAAACGAGATGTTTGAGAAAATCCCGGAGGTCGACCACGGTCGACCTAGAAGTCAATCGGTACCTGGAAACATTACAGAACGCCCTGTAATGAAAAAATGTGTGAGGGCGACCGGTCCAATAGGTGGGCGACCGGTCGGACCTTATGCCGACCGGTCCGAACCACCCTGGACCGGTCCCCTTGTGAATTTTTGCTGCAATCTTTCTTTTCTTCTATATCTATCAGTCTTGTGGCCGGTCGACCTTATATTTGACAAAGACAAAATTCTAACCGTTGTGCGGTGAGACAACTTTTCCCTAAATTTTGGGGTTGATTTCTATGACTATAATCTTGATTTTAATTGCATTTTTTTGTAGAAATCTATCCCCAAGAGGATCCTATCCATGTTCAAGACATCCTCTATAAATAGATGAAGATTTGAAGCAACACAACAAGAGAGAATACTACATCACAACAAGATACATTCAAACAAACATATTTGTTTTTCATTGTTATTATTCTTGTTGTAATAGCCTAAGGTCTTTCACTTTCACATCTTGAGGTCTAGGCTTATTTCTTGATTACACTTGCACTCAAATTTGTATCATTCATTATTGAGTTGTAATCTTAAATTTTTGGGTTATCATTCAACACAATATATCCTTGTGAGTGTTCTTGTGGTAAGAACACACTTGGATGATCTAGGTGATATGTGCAAAAAGATTGTGGTGATCTTCTTATTGAAGAGTGTGGTGTTCTTCAAGGTGTTGAAGAATTTAGTATTCTTCAAGTTGGAAGATTGTGGTAATCTTCACAAGGTGCCGTTGAAGATTGTGGTAATCTTCAAGTGAGATTGTGGTAATCTCAAAAGAGGTGTTGTAAGGTGTTGTTGTGTTAATTGTGGTAATTAATAAAATCTTTTTTTTTCTTTTTGAAATCCATCCCGGAGATACTGGGGTGGTAGAGGATTAGGCCCTAGGTGGGTTGAACCTCTATAAATCGATGCGTGTTATTTACTTCCCGCACTTTACTATTTTCTAACATTCACTGCCTGAACCAATTGCCACTACTCAGTCATCATCTGCAGGTTGCACCTACCCTATTTCTACCTTTCCCTTTTCAGTCTCCTCTATTTCACCGTACATATGTGTCCTTTTTGGCCAATTTGTCTAATTTGCAGGAGCCTACTAATTACTTTCAAACTAGTCAGCAACCTGAATGGGTGGCTGCCATGCAACAGGAGTTGATGGCTTTGGAGTATAACCATACTTGGGACCTGGTCTCTTTGCCTCGTGGGAAGAAGGAAATATGGAGCAAGTGGGTGTTTAAAACTAAACTGAAACCTGATGGTCGTGTGGACAGGTTCAAGGATCGTTTAGTGGCCAAGTGGGGGTTGATTACCTTGATAGTTTTTCCCCTGTGGCCAAGATGGATACTATAAGGATTTTAATTGCAGTGGCAGCATTAAAAGGGTGGTCTTTGCATCATCTTGATATCTATAGTGCCTTTCTCCATGGCTATCTTGAGGAAGACATTTTTATGCTTCCTCCTGAGGGATACATAAAAGCCTTACTTGACAAGTTTTTCATCTACGATTGAGTTTATACCAGCTCAAGCATGCTTCTCACCAATGGAATATTGAATTTTGTTCTAAACTTCTTCATTTTGGCTTCCAACAGTCCATGCATGATTATTGTCTTTTCGGGAAGCATTCTACTTATTGATTTTTGGCCCTGGTTGTTTATGTTGATGATGTCCTGCTTATTAGTTCTCATGATGATGATCTCATTGCCCTTAAATCATATTTGGACATGTTTTTCACAATTAAGGATCTAGGTCATGCTAAGTACTTCTTGGGGATTGAACTTGCCCAGGGTGACAAGAGCATTTATCTTAATCAGCGGAAATATTTCTTGGACATCATCAAGGATGTTGGTTTATTGGATTGCAAGCCTGCTTCAACCCCTCTTCCCACTGGTCTGAAGTTGCTGCTAATATTGGTGTTCCTCTCACTGATGTTGCCTATTCCATCCAACAACTTAGCTAATTTGTTAATTCTTCCTGTTCTTCTCATCGGGATGCAACATTCCATATGGTGTGATATTTGAAAGAACACCCTTCCACTGGTTTGTTTTATCCTGGACATGGCTCTTTTTCGTTGTAGGCTTACAGTGATGTCGACTTGGGTGCTTGCCACGATACACGCCATTTTCTAACAGGGTGCTGTGTCTTCCTAGGGGATGCTTTGGTGGCTTGGAAACTAAGAAACAAAATACGGTGTCTCATTCCTTGGATGAGGCTGAATACTGCGCGCTAGGTAGTACAATTTGTGAACTTAAATGGCTCAATTGTCTCTTACATGATCTTTAAATTACTTTTCCTACTCCCATTCCACTTTGGTGCGATAATCAAGTGGCATTACACATTGTTGAGAACCCGGTGTTTCATGAACGGACTAAGTATCTTGAAATCGACTGTCATTTGTTGCATAATCTCTACAAAGATGGTTTTATGTTGCCACATAAGGTGTCTTCTTCGGTTCAACTTGCTGACATCTTTACGAAGCCTTTGGGGGTTACTTCTTTTACTAAGTTTGTTGTCAAGCTGGGTTTGGTTGATCTTCACCACACTCCAGCTTGAGGGGGGCTATTGAATATATGGGTTATTCTTTGATTGTGCTAGTTAGTTAGTTGAAAGGGTATAATTGGCATTTCATCAGCTCACATTTCTTTTGCACTGTAAAAGCTTGAACCATTGATATATGAATAAATGCTTTTCTTCTTTCTTCTCTACTCATGCAATGCATGCTTACAACACTTAATACTTACCAACAGATTTTTCTATAGACAAATTGATTTTTTCTTATAGTGATGGAATTTTAGGTAAGGTAATGGAACAAGTTTAAACCCAGACCCATAATAAATCCACCCCGAACAGACTAAAGGGTCCTTGTTAGGATGGGTAATGGGTTCGTCCAGACCCGTTCCATACACATATATTTAAAGATATATATAGTTATTAATTAAATCTAGGGGATTGTGGTGCCTTCTTGTTTTTCCCCCTTCTATACCTTTCTTTTGTTCCCTTCTATGGCATTAAATCATTTGCAGTATTACTTTTAGGTTTATTCTATGTGATGTTTAACGAGAGATTGTTAAGGAAGCCCATCATATTATTAGTTAATTCTTCCAAAGTTAATAATAATCGGCAAAATTATGAATGTTACAGAAGAAATCTGTTAGGTTGATGAAAAGTTAATCTTTTGGCAGGTTCAAAAGTAGGGGAGGGTTTCCAAGTTTAGGCAAATCCATCCCCGTGGGCAATATGCCTAATTAAGGCAAAATTCGAAATAAATTGCTAAAATATGTGATTTAGGGACGTTTTGTTTTATCGATCGTTGGTGCACTGGAGTGTTGCGCCTGGAAAATTGCTAGCACACCCCAAATGTGCGCTAACATTAAAATATTTTTTTTTAAAATTCCTACTAGTGGCGCAAGAAGGGTGTGCGCCAACCATTTTTAAATAAAAAAATAAAAGCACGGGAAACAATGTAAAAAGTTGATTGGCTGGCGCATCTGCCATCAATGCCAACACTTTTTAAATAAAAAAAGATGGCAGGGTTTAAAAAGCAGTCAACACAGACTGCAAAAGTGGTTGGCGCATGAGGGCAGGTTCGCCAACCATTCAAATTAAATCCATCCCCCATCTATAAATACCCCTCCATAAACACACAAACACACATGGCTCCTCTCACTCTCGGCCCCCTCCCACTCTCACACTCACACGACACAAACACACACACATTTTCGGCGATTGCAGATCTCCTGCGACAACGGTTTCCAGTGGAAGTTTGGCAGTAGTTTCGGGTGGCGGAAGTAAATGGCAGCAGTTTCCGATGATAACATAATGTCTCAAGTATGTCTCACTAGTTTTATAATAATTTTTATTTCATAATATCTTGTATGTTAATTTCACCATAATATGTTGTAATTGTTACTATTCGTAGGTGTTAATATTGCCTAGACATTGTAATGTATTTTCTTTTTATAAATTACTTCGTACTTTTGAAATAAATTTTAATATTCTATTATTTATCCGTATAATACTTGTCGAATTGTATAAATAATACCTTTATATAGGTAATGTCAAACATGAGTTTAATTCTTTAACTATATTATCATTACAATATATAGGCAATGTAAAAAATGATCACCATAATCGTCTATTTTGGAGGGCAAATTATACAACCTAGGAGCGATGTGAGATATGACCGTAATGCAATTGGTGCTAGGAGGATTTCTCGCGGAATGAATTTTGTAAAATTGATTGAAATATTAATTTCCATGACGGGGGTTGATGTAAGTCAATGGAAGTTGAAGGTTTCAGCTAAATATTGTTATAACAATATGTGTGGAATTGTTTCTATTATAAATGATGAAGATTTACGGTCTTTTTTAAATCCATCGGTTGGGATTGAGTTTTTTGAGTTGTTTGTCGAATTAGAGCTTGTAAGTCAGAATGTTGACAGAAATACCTCAGTAGAATATGACTATTATCAGTATGTTGTGTTTCTTAGAGGAGATAGGGTTCCTGGCTTATCTGATGTAGTTGGACCTAGTAATGAAAATGCTGATGTTGGTGGTTCTAGTAATGAAAATGCTGATGTTAGTGGACCTAATAATGAAAATGCGGATGTAGGAGATATTTTTGGAGGAAATAAATGTCCAAATTCTGAATCTGATGAAAATGTATTTGATGAGGATATTGACAGTAATGGAGTGGATGTCGCTGCGTGGGGTGTGTATAGAAATCAAAATAAGACTGAACAACCCACTCGTTTGATGACAAATAATCATAACATTCCTGATGGTAATTATGGGCTTAGTTCTGAAATTCCATTCTTCGAATCAAGCTACCCAGATGTATGCGGTGACTCTGGTTGTATTCCTTTGTTTGTACAATTCTATGACTGAGAATGGTGTGTTGTGTAAAGGAATTGTTTTTACATATAAAAAAATGTGCAAAGTGCAGTTAAAGATTATCATGTGCGTGTCTTTGTTTTAATTGGAGCAGCTGTAGGATGTTGTGAGTTATAGTTGGGATAGTGCTATTTTAGGAGTACTATATAGAGAGAGTTATGCAGTTCAACAGAGTCTGGAAAGCATGTCATCGGTGGTGTCATGCTACTATAAAAGTAAACTTAATTTTAGCATCATATGTTTTTACATTTGCACATCATATAAATAAATGTATATATTCATTGACCATTTGTTTACCTATTATATTAGATTTGGGCTTGGGCCATGATTACTGTGATTGTTCCTCGTGCCATATATTCTCGAGTTCCCATGGGTCGCTTATATGTGGACGAGGCCGATATAGAGAAGCTACTTATTCCACCGTCGGTTCTAGGTACTACACTACTAACATTGTTGTATTTAATATAGAGGAGCTACCAATAAAATATGTATTTAATATGTACTTTTTTCATATTTAGGTGTTTGCAGTACTGCAGCTACACACACACTGCTAGTCTTTCTGTACGTATCATCAGGGACATGCTGGAGAGACTGACAAATAGACACGTAAGGATTTATATTCATACTAAGTAATTTTAACTACATATTCAAATATGTTAATTCATAATAGAATTTATCTTAGTGGATTTGGGAGTCATATGACATGAACTCAACAGATATAATGGTGTTGGGACCATGATTTATTTCAGAGTTGTGGAGGTCTCAGTGCCCATTGATAAATTACGATATCGTGGAGTTTCACCATCCACACTGAGTGTTGAGACGGTTTGGCCTTAGACAACATATTCCTGATGTGCCCTCAGAATCACACACGTCACTCTATGGTATTACTCGCAAAGGGCGAGCTGAATAGGATTGGCCACAGGTTCATGATGCTTGGGATCAGGATTGGGCGATGGCACACCAGTCCATTTTTGGAGGTGAAGCGATAGGTCATGGTAGGAGCACAATTCGTGGATATCAAACATGGCACAGTTGTATTATACGACGATTAATAATTCCACATAACATGCATATGACAGTAGGGTATAAGCCAGGCGACACTACAACTCGGGATGCCATGGTAATTTACCTATAAATTTACTATTATGCTCATTTAAAATATATCATTATGTAAATATTTTTGATAGTTGTCTGTTACAAGTACTCTACCAAATCGCCTATGGATTAGTGTTCGGGATGTCAGTGCTTCTGACTCACAATTTGTTGATCACCTTATGCGTGACTTTATTGAGGATATGACTAGTCTGCGGCGTCTCCTAGGGACGCCTTCACCAGAGCCATTTCCACAGACTGATGATCCATCATAAGAGCATGATCGGGCACGCACCACACGCACGACCACTACTACGCCACAAACACCTCACACATATACGACAAGTCCATCTAGAATTGCGGCAGGTCCCTTCACTTTACTTCATACACCATGTATGCCACAACATGTGGATTATGATCAGTTCATAACACCCCAGTTCACATCATTTACATCACTGTTTAACACAACTTTGGGGATGACAGGTCCATCTGGATATGCGCGTCCAAGTTTTCAGCATTCGTCTGTACCATTTCCCAGTGGATTCAGGGGAGTTATATGGACATGGATCTGAGCCCGTCTACATATGACCAATAGGATATTAATAATTCTGAATATGGTCTTAGGCAGAGCATGCGAGAGAGACATTCTCCAGGACGTAGCATCGATGGACATAAATATTATGATTAGCATTAGTCAAAATTATATATTTAGTAATATTTTGTTAAGATATTAATTTTGGATGTAATTTTTGATAATTAATCATATTAGTATTAATTTTCCCAAAAAATTTATCCGAAATAATAAATATCATAAAACATCCCGATTGACTAAGTTAAAAATTACAATAAATAAAGGTGGTTCTTTTTTTATTATAATAATATAGCTAGCACATACATGTATGACGCCACCTTTTTCTTTATTTTTTCTTAAAAAAAAAAACAGGCTAGCGCATACATGCATTGCGCTAGCCATCGAATATAATAAAAAACAATTAATGTTGGCGCATGAAAGATGTGTGCCAACTATTAGACTAGAGCATCACCTTCATGCGCCACCGAGTAATATAATAACCCCCTCCCCCATTTCCACCCTAGTTTAACAATTTGATCCAATTTTGCAATAAATAACAATTTACCCTGGACCCGCTGCACCCTATAATCTTATTTAATTCTTTTTTTAATGGCGCAATTTTAGAGGCAGTTTTTTTTTAATTTTTTTATGGGGATCCAGCATATTTAGTGGTTTTGGCTACTTAGACAACTTTTAGATAATATAAAGTTAGTTATTTTTTATTGCAATGTTATTGACATAGTGGAGAGTAAGCATGATTAATTTTCTTCTAGTTTATTTATTTTCATTGCATTGTTTATGACACTTATTGCATATTTAGATATAATGTACTACACATTTAGTTTGTACACACTGCATATATAGTTTCTAGACAGTGTATAGTTAGTTGATTTTTGTTGCATAGTTTATCATACGTATTGCATAGTTGAGATATAATTTACTGCATATTTAGTTTTTCTTTTTGACATTGCATAGATAGTTTCTAGACATTGAGTAGTTAATAGATTTTTGATGCATTGATAGCTTCTAGACAATGCATATTTAGTTGATTTTTGTTGGAAAACTTTAATGATAGGTTCTCTTTCCAATAGCGTATCCATTTTTATGGGATTGTGTAAGATAATGGCAGATTCTCTTTTCAATTGTGCATCCTTTTTTTATGTGATTAGTTGTCAATTAAGGCTGATTTTACTTTATTACCGTTTCTTTGATTAAATTAATTATTTAACTATATTTTTCATCCATCTAATCACAACCACTTAATGATTCAATCAATGACTGAAATCAATCCTCACAGTCTTACCTAAGGCCCTGGTCCTAATGGATCCTCTGCATATATATATATATATATATATATATATAAATGTCTAAAATTTATTTTCTTCAAGAGTTCGATGCCAAATACAAACCAATTATATAATTTCACTAAAAGTATATTTTCCCATAAAATGGTTATATCAAATGCTATAATGAAATCAAGAATCCCATGATCACAACTTCACATGGAAAAATCGAAAATCCCCACTCTACTCTTGAAAAGTAGCAAAAATGACCTAAGAGGGACAAGATCTGAGTCTTTTTCTATGGGGCCCAACCTCGAGACCCAAAAACCAGACCCGATCCAACTCTGATCCGACTCAGAGACCATTGATCTCACTATCTAACAGTACAAATGACATATCATGACAACCGTTGATCCTCAGGCCAAAGAGTACAATGGACATGTCATTATAACCGCTGATCCCACTGTAAAAGAACAATTGGTCTCCACGATGATGACACTTGGCATCACCAAAATATCCACATGTGCCATAATTTTTTATTGATAGATGCAATGGTAACAAAATAATAACCCTCTTTTATACTTCTTGCAATGCACTTTCATGGTCTTTTCCTTTCTTAGACCACAAGACTTTGACCTGACTTAAGCATCAAAGGACCTTAGTCGGGAGGCCATCCTGGCTAGCCTGATGTGTTCTTTCTCTTTTGGGTCTGCTTTTCTAAACCCGATTAGCTTAAAAACCAACCCCGTGATCCAAACTTGAGGTAATCACTCATCCAAATCAGTTGGCGCCATCTGTGGGAAAGTCTAATTGTAATGTGTCTAGGAGATGGAAGCGCCTAAGAAGGTCGTTGAGCCTTACCCAAATGAGGTGTCCTCCTTCCCATCGCTGCAAGCACGCTAAGAATGTGGTGTGGAAGACCTCGACCAGATTCTCACCATGAAAGAGAGAGACACCAATAGGTTGATCTATAAGAGGGTATTGAAAATGATAAAAGAAGAGTGTGTTGGATCGATATACTTTGAGTTTTAGGCTTTATGATATAATGTATGCTTGAGAGTATTTTTCTATTTGCTTGAATGTTTACATGTATGTGTCTATTGAAAAAGTGTTCTTTCTCTTAAGTTCTTCAGCCTTTTATAGTTCCTATTTGAAAAATTTATCCGTTGAAGATATGGATCTATTTTTTAAACTTCACTTCATGGTCGTTGGTTTGTCTTGTTATGCAACATTTGATGTAGACCCAACTTTGTATTAATGCTCTGCAGCATGTCTGAAACTCTGCAGGTTTGCAGGAGCATCCCATTGATTCCCAGCCATTTGCACCCTTTCAGCAAAATAGCTTTATGGTTGCAGTCTGTCATGTTTCCTCTTTCTAGCAAAGATTTGACTTTGCTTATAAATGGACATCTTTAGCTTTCTTGAGTCCTTTTTGCTGATGAACCCCTTTGACAGTCTTCTCCACTTATCTGGGAGTGACTTAGCTACCAGTCTGCTGACTGAGACAACTTTTTAGTACTTGACTGATCCTTCACTGCAATACTCACTGACACTTAGCAAAGTCTTCACTTTGATCTTCAGTTAACTTTTGAAATCTTTAACTTAGCTTCTTCGACTTAGCTTATAGAATCCTATCTATTACATAGTTGAATTTACAACAGAATTGGGGTGCCAATTTCCTAATCTAAGTTTTACATAACATCATCAAAATCTATACAATTAAATTTCCCAATAATTTTACCTTTTTTGATGATGCCAAAACTTAAATAAAATAACAAAGTAAATAGTGCTTGAAAAAGAATGATTGTATGAATATGTCATTTTATTGAATATATTATTCAGCACTTTACAATGTACACAAAGTACAATGATAAAGATTACAAGGTACTTACATTTCTTTTTGTGAATTTACAGTTAAGTAAAGATACAACAAAAAATTTTCTTTAGCAGCAGCCTTCAGCGTCTTTGCTCATTCATTCTTCTCTCTCTTCTTTTTCAGCTTCCCCTTTCATATTTTCATAAGCTCTCTTTTGAACTTGATCTCTCCTCCTTCTCTCTTCCTGTTCTCTTCTTTCCTGATATTTTCTTCTTCTTGATGCTTAGAAGCCTCCTCATTTCTCTTGGCAACGTCTCTGTTTTCTAGTTCCCTGAGTCCGGCCCAGTATAACATATCCTTCTTTTGGGGATTTGCATATTGATGATGTAGGTCCCAAGGGGTGTGAGTAAGGTTTAGAAAGGGGGGTTGAATAAACCTTACCAACTTTTCGATTTTAGTCCTTTTAAAATATTACGAGTTAATTTACTAAGTCCTGATGGACAACTAAGTTTGTTAATCGTGCCAGAATTAGCCACTCAACAGGTTTCGATAGAGCTAGTGATAGAATAAATCATTGTTTAGGCTAAACCTTTAACTTGGATGTGATGAGTTTTTTTATTGGAGGACTTAACACCCTTGAATTTGATTTAACTTTGTTTTAACACTTAGTTTTAACACTTTGTTATTTATCAGTTGGATAACAAATTATCGCAAATATAAAGTATGTGTGCGGGGAATGTAAATATTTGAAATGTAAATGACACAAGTAAATTTTATAGAGGTTCGAAGATGGGGTAATTCTTCTACTCCTCTCTTCTCCAACTCCCGGAAGGAATCCACTAAGTAATGATCGAGTACAAAATGGTTATCGAGTCTAGAGACAAGTCTTGATCACGCCGATTTCGACTTGCTCCTTGGACTCGATCTGGAGATGCCTTGGTCACACACGGTGGCTTCTCGTCCGACTCAGCCTTCTTCTTCAGGCAGGCGGCCGCTTTGCTACTTGACTTACTTTCCCAAGCTTCTTGGATTTGATCACGAAGCCCTACAATAACTTGAGATTGGTTCGACCTTGAACCTTCCTACAATCCTCCTTGGAAAGTAGACCCCTTTTGATTCTTCAAAAGTTTCCTCTTCAACAGTTTGCTACTTCAGCTTACTTTCGTTGGCTTGTCTTTTCTTGGTCTTCAATCTTGAGATGTAGACCTTTCCTCGTATTAAATGAATGTTCAGCTTTGCAGGTTCTGACACGATGTGCAGTGCTTCTCATTGGTTTATTCCTTTGGCACGCTTCGAATCGAGCACTTTAAGACATGGCAAAGATGGAAGTATTACTTGTTTAAGTAATATTCTTGACTTTTGTGCAACGGATTCTTTTCAGTTAACTCCTCTTTGCAGCTGCCTTTCCCCAGGTGACTTGAGTCTGCTTCACTCATTGAGAGACTCTTCTGTCACATCAACTTATGACATGGCTTCTTGAGTTGACTTTATCGACTCTTCATACAAACCAGTATCACGGATGATACTCCTTGATCGAGTCCTTGATCTTCTTTCTTGGCCATACTCATTGTTCGGCGGAGTCTTCACTTGATCTTGAGGCATAGCTAACTTGATTCGACTTTGTTCATTTCTATCTATTACAATACAAATTACAAGGAAAATGGGGTGCCAACTTTCTAGTGTAAGTTTTACATGGCATTCATCAAAATCTAAACAATAAATTTCCTAACAATTTCCCCCTTTTTGATGATGGCAAAACATAAATTCATACATACAAAATGCAAACATCAAAGATACATACAACCAATGTAGTAACAAGAAATGTATGCGTAGAATCAATCTCTTTATTGATCATAACATTCTTGTCCTTTACACAACTGTTTACAATGTGTATCAGAGCAATCAAAGCATACTTATATCTACGCAAATTACAGACGTCTATGCAAAGATATATAAACTAAAATTTTTTCATTGAGTGTACAGAAGACTTACATGCATATGTATTTACAAAAGTAAAATACACGAAGGGGTTAGCAGCAACACTTCATCGCCTTCGCTGCCTCCTTCTTTCTTCTTCAGCTCTGTCTTCGTCAGCTCTCTTTCTTTTCTTTTCTTCTTCAGCTGCTTTCTTCTTTTCATATGCCTTCTTAGCAGCTTCATCTTTCCTTTTTCTTTCTTGTGTTTCTTGCCACAGCTGAGTTTGCCTCTTATTTTCTTCTTCGATACTTTTGACATATTCAACATTTTTCCTCTCCACTTCCAGATTGGCTACTTCATCGTATCCAGCCCAGTAGATCCTTCCCTTCTTGCCTGGATCTACATATTCAATGTTTTTGGGTAGAGGTCTAGGTTTAAAGCCTATACCTCCACCACTTCTACATCCTCCTCTGGGCGTATATTGTACCGGAGTCTTCTTTCTTACCGGTGAGTGATGATCGCTTAGTAGTCTGCCGCTTATCGCCTTTATCGCATGACGGACCTTTCTCCCAGTACAAGTCCCACGCTTGGGCTATAGACATGTTTTTGAAGTATCCTTCGGACTCGAGCATTTTGAACTCTTCAACTGATCTTGGCTCTTGTCCGTCATCTAGAATTGCATCTGTATCTTTTCCTGCCGCAATGCCTCCGAATTATTTCAACATTTCTTCAACACGGGCATCCGTTCTCTTGTCGAACTCCTCCATCTCTGTTTCTACAATTTTTCTCTTTTGAGACATAGGCACAGCCGAGTGTCGGAGTGGCAGAGTCACCGGAAGTTTGTTGATTATGCTAGCTGTGACATGACCTTGCTGAGGGGTTTCAGCAAGCATTAAGGTCACATCCTTTGACCTTTCCCCCTCAACAGCTTTTCCCTTCTCCTTCCTCTTCTCATCAGTTGCCTCTTTCTTCTTCTCAACAGTTGTTTCCTTCTTTTTCTCAACAGTTGTCTCCTTCTTCTTCTCTCAATTGTCTCCTTCAACATCTTGGTATTTCTCTTCCCTTTTGGCATCATCAAAGGAGAGAGGAACCCTAGACACATCCCAGCAAACATGAAGTCCAGTCGGCTGATAGCTGAATTCTGCTTGTAGTCTGGTGCGAGGAGTATCTTTGAAATTTCGAGTGGATGGCTTTGGACTCGGCCGCCACCGGTTTCATTTCAGCCATGAGAAGGTGAATTGGCATTCATATTCTCCTCAAGCATAAGCTTTTTATGACTCCATTTCCATTTCGTTGTATGAGAGGCATGCATTCTGTCAATATTTTATTGCATCCTCCACTTCATGTCAAGATTAGCGCTCCAAATAGCTCCAAACCAAGATTTTGTTGTACAATGCTTTAAAGTATCCGACTTGCTCGTATCGCATTGTACTCTCACTCTGCCGACACCATTCCCCGATTCTCGACCACTATCCCTCGCAAGTTTGCTTTGTGAGGTTGGCATCCCCGTTGTCCAACCGCATATCCGTGAGGCCTGGTACCGTTCAATATTCTCAATCTCACCAAGGATTGTCTTGAAGACTTCACGTACCTTGTTTGATACATGTTTTTATCTTAATTTTGATGATTTTATTTTATCACCAAAACAATGTTTTTAAAGGTTGTCCAAATACTCCTAAATGATTTAAAATGTTTTTTAATATTTTAGGAGTATTTTCTCAAAGTTTATTTTCGTCTAAATTGGACAACGCTTTTAATGATTTTACGTTATTGGGTTTTCACTCTCAAACGATGTTCCTAAATGTTGTCCTAATACTTCCGATCGGTTTAAAATGTTTTTACTAAATTTTCGGAGTATTTCTTGAGTTTTATTTTCGACACAAATTGGACAATATTTCTGTCTCGTGGTCGACCGGTCGCCCTATAGGGCAACCCATACCTGAAGATGTTTTTAGAAACAGAAAATGAGACGGAAAGAAAAACAAGCAGGTCGGCCGGGCCGCTCGGGCGTCGACGTTCGGCCGGTCGGCCGCCCAGGGGTCGACCGGCACTGCAAGTTTCGTTTTGAAACAGAACAAAACCTTGCATTTTTGAAACAAGAGGGACCGGTTGAAGCAGGGTCGACCGGTCGAAGCCTACGCCGTCGGCCGCCCTGTTGTATTTTTCAAAGTGTTCTCTTTAACTCTTATCTCGTGCGACCGGTCGCCCTATGTATTGACAGCAAAAATATGACCGTTTGACAGCAGACAAACTTTCCTTAAAATGTGGGATTGATTTCTAACAGCTATATTCTTGATTTTAATTGTATTTTTCTGTAGATTTTCAATCCCCAAGAGGAGCCTATGCTTGATCAATCATCTCCTATAAATAGAGGAAGTTTTGGAGCAACCAACATAACAATTGAGATACAACACAACAAGATACACTTCAAGCAAACACTTGGTCTTTCATAGTCATTATTCTTGTTGTAATATTGCTAGCTTATCACTTTCACATCTTTGAGGTCTAGGCTATTCTTGATTACACTTTGCACTCAAATTGTATTATTCATTATTGAGTTGTAATCTTGATTTTTGGTTATCATTCAAACACAAGATATCCTTGTGAGTGTTCTTGTGGTAAGAGCACACTTGGATGATCTAGGTGATAGGTGAAGAAGATTGTGGTAATCTTCTTATTTGAGGTGTTGAAGAATTCGGTATTCTTCAAGGTTGAAGATTGTGGTAATCTTCACAAGGTGCCGTTGAAGGAAGATTGTGGTAATCTTCAAAGGGAGATTGTGGTAATCTCCAAAGGTTGTGTTGAAGAAGAGTGTGGTGCTCTTCAAGGTGTTGTAAGTTGAATTTGTATTAATTTTGGTAATTAATAAAATTCTTTTTCTTTTCAAAATCCATCCCTGGATATCTTGGGGTGGTAGAGGATTAGGCCCCAGGTGGGTTGAACCTCTTTAAATCGACGTGTGTTGTTTACATCCCGCACCTTCATTATTTTGTTTGAGCATTCGATTGTTAAAAGAGGGCGAAATCGAAAGATGGAGATAATCTATTCACCCCCCCTCTAGATTATCGTAGCCGCTTGGACTTACAAGTGGTATCAGAGCCAAACTCTTTGGCAAGCTCGTTTCACATCGCGAGTGAAGAGAAACGATCGTCGGCTACGAACGAAGCTCATCTATCCGGCACCTCCACCACCAAGCCACCTCGGTTTGATTCCAAAAATTTTATATTTTGGAAAGAAAGAATGGAATGCTACTTACAAGGTTGCGGGTTCGACATTTGGAACACCGTCATTAATGGAGAATCCATTCCGATGAAAAATACACCACACACCTCAAAAGGCTTCAAAAAGCTCAATGATGAAGAGAAGAAAATCATCTCCTCAAATGGTAAAGCTCTTAATATTTTACATTGTTCACTTACCACTTTGGAATTTGATCATGTTGTAGGTATTCAATCGGCACATGAAGTATGGCAAAAATTAGAAGCCATCTATGAAGTATATGCAAATGAAAGAAGCAACTCAAAAGCATCTACTTCACAAATGGATACAACATCAAATCCAACAACATGGGATAAGCCTTCTACAACCTCCCATGATGAACAAGTTGAACAATGCCTCATGGGCATCGAAGAAGAAAACGAGGTAAGTTCTAAACCCTCTACTTCTTATGACCATGAATTGAAAAATGAATATAGTGATTTACAAAATGATTATGATGAGCTACAAGATGAATTCCAAAGCCTACTTGTTAAATACAAAAATTTGAAAAAGGAATTCATTGTTTTGAAAAATGATAAGGATAGTTTATTTACTTCCTATGAATCACTATCATGTGCTCACACCACCACACTTGACAAGGTTAGAAACCTTGAAATAGAAAATAGTACTCTTGTTGAGAATATTGATTGCATGAAAAAGGATTGATTAAAATCCAACTCGAAAGTACCAATAAAATGTCAAATATTGTTGATATTCATAATTGTGATACAGGACTTGATCATAAGCCTAAAGTTGTTAATCATATGAAAAAGGATCAAGTCACTATGCATATTGGTCATTATGCTCCTAAAATTATTACTTGTTTTTATTGTGGCAAAAAGGGTCATACGGCTAATTCTTGTCGGGCTAGAAATAGCTCTAAATATTGTTGGAGACCTAAAAGTCTCAAAGCTAATCTTAAAGGACCCAAACACATGAGGGTACCACAAAACAATGTGCTATTAGGTACCCGCAAAGCAAAAATCGGAGAAAATTCATGCCACCAAGAAAACATCAAATGAACGTTTCATTTGATCAAAGAAGGAACTACTCTCAACAAAGTCAATTTCCAAGAAGAGCGTATAATCAAAAATGGGAAGAACACAATCCTTGGAAATGGCAAAGACATCATCAACAAGATGATTTTCGAAGAAGAAGAAACCATCAACCATGGGAAGGTAACAAACCTTGGAAATGGAGTAATCAAGGAAGTCATCATCAACAAAGTGACTTCCAAATGGGAAGATATCATCATCAACAATGGGAAAGACACAACCCATGGAAACGGCGAAATTGGTAAACCGTATCTCCCCATTTGTATATGCAATTTTTTATCTATGCATACTTTTAATTGTGTCTTAATTGCAAAATGAATTTTCAAGTATTTATTTTTTAAAATAGGTCTCTTATATATTTATGTGTTTCAATTTTTTTTTTAAAAAAAAAAAAAAAGACCTTGCATGATTTTCTAAAACTCTTGAGCTTTTCATTAGACTTATGTGGCTTATTATCTCTTATGAAATCTTATAGCATAAGCTCTTTTTGTTATCTCATATTATTTGCCTACACTTGAATTTTCTATGCATATGTTGTCTAAGAATTGTGTAGGATACACACTTCATACTCATTGGCTATTACGTCATCAAGTTTCTTAAACCATCGAGGTATGTCTACTCGTATTTTTCTTTAAACTCGATATTATGCACATATCTTTCAAGATATTTCATTTTGACCCCTTAAGTGCCCCAAATTGAACTTGCAAATATTTTCTTTTAAAAGGCACTACGTGTTTAGTCTCGATTTTATCATTTATATGTTTTTCCCAAAACCCATATTTGTTGGACATAGTCCAAAATTATATTTTTGCAAAGTTTTAAAACTTTTGGGGTGGAAAATCGAATTTTGGAAAAATGCGGGAGAAAGAAAAATCACTGGGGCCGGTCAGCAGGGGCGACCGGCCGCTCGCACTCGACCGGTCGCACCCCACCTCGGCCGGTCGCCCAGGGTTATTTTTCAGCTTATAACGCTCATTCTTCATTTCGCAATGAAGAAGAAAAATCCCCCAAACCCTTATCGCCGTATTACACCCCCTTTCTTTAAAATCTTCAATTCTTCATCATTTTTCACGATTCTTGTTGCTAATCCTCTTATTTTCTCAAGAATCTTTCATATATGGCTCCTCCAAAGAATTCCACGGTCGAAATCCCATCTCCAAGCGTAGAAGGGGCGGAGAGGGTTCGTCAAGAAATCGGCAAGAGGAAGCCGAACAAAGGGATATTCGAGCCGCTCAAAGAAACGTGGCTCAAGAAGGTGATGATGTTCAAAATCCCATTCTCTCTCGGGCCCAAATTACCGAGCTACGTGGAACGATTTCGCTCCAAAATTGCCGTTGGGCGAAAGGTAAAAATCCTTTGTTACTCAAGCCCCTAATTCCCACAATGTTCTTAATTTCATTCATAAATATGCGGAATGGTATTACGAGGACTCGGGAATGGGAGGAAAGTCGATTGCTCGGACTAAAATGTGTCGTTTTAGTTCATTTACGAATGAGTATCCTACGATTAGAGGATTTTTGAGGAGCAAGGTTGGATGTATTTATGGGAACATGCTTATGTGTTGTATGATGATGATATTATCCAACTCTTTTATGCAAATATGTGGGTTGAATATGATAATGATAGAAAGCCGATTGCCGTTAATTCGCTTATAAAGGGTCGTCATTTTAGATGGACTCCCAATGATATTTGCGGCTTTTACATGTTAGAGAAGGTGGTTGGGATTATTTCTCTTGCGGGACTTGGAATGATGAAATGTTGGGGTATCGATGAAAGAAGTCAAGACGTATTTGGGAGTATGGCCTAAGTATTCTCTGTTGGCAATGACACTTGAGCATCGCATTTTATCGGTCATTGTCGCATATTGCATTTGTGGTAAGTCGGGAAAGATGCCTAGCAATATGGATTACTTTTTGACTTATAAGATTGCTAGGAGGGAACCACTTAACTTTGGTGCCATACTTATTCAATGTCTTATCGAGTCCATTACTCAAGGTAATAAGAAGTTGGTCATGGGAAATTGGATTTGTAAACTTCTTATTCAATCGGGACTTCCTTCGCCGTCGGAGTTTAACTCGGAAGTTTTTCAAAATGACTTCGACATTGATAATATCACCCAAATAGTCACGATGCGCAAGAATATGGACATCCGACCTACCAAAATGGCGAGAGGAAGAGGTCAAGAGTCTCCGATCCTAATGACATATTTGATGACGCCGGGGCCGCAAGATTGGTGGAAGAAGGCGAACCGAGCAATCCGGAGGGTAATCCGGTGCTCAACCGCCTAGGAGGTATAGTCAAGCCGAATTTGATGAGATGAGGGCTTTTCATGAGACGAGGTATGAGGCTTTGGAGCAAAAGACCTCTAAAATGCAAAAGTCTATCGGCAAGTTAAAGAAATTCATCAAGGACTTTATTCCGGATCTTGCTTCTCCTCGGATGAGGAATGATGTTACCCACCCCTTCACTTTCTAGCATTTTCATTAATGATGTTTTGTATTTTGATGAATCTTTGTAAAACTCATTTGTACTAATGATATTTGCTTGTTTTTCTTAAAAGGGTTAATATTGCAAGTTGATAATGACTTGTGGATGATCATGATTTATGATGGAGTATTTGATGGTAAAAATACTCTAAAGCATTGTTTGATAATTGGTATGAAGTACTTGATGGTAAAAGTGCTTCTTTTTGCTTTGTTATGCTTAGTTGAATATATTGGGACATTTGATACATGTATTGTTGAAAGCATGACTTATTACTTGATGGTTGCTCTAATTTTTGGCATTTGTAATGCCTTGATCATTCTTAGCTTATCTCAATTGGGTTGAACCCTTGAGAATCTACTTTGAGCTTCTTAAATTGATGAACAAATTATTGCATATGGTGCATATGATTTTTTTTTTTTTTTTGAGCTTTGAAATGAGGTTGATTGATGATATGAATTTTTTTGGCTTGAACCATTTACAAAGGTTATATACAACCTCTTCCATTTTTTTACGCACACAAGGTGTTCGATGAAATGTTTCAATGAAAATTTCAACTTCTACATGATTCTCTCGCTTCCAAAAGTCTTCTATACTCATTGAAATCATGTTTTGGGAAATAAAACGAGCGTATGAACTCTTCATGATATATTTCTCCCATTTTCCTTGGTTTTAAGCCTAAATTGCTCAATGGTTGATAAACCATTTCTTTGGTGCACTTTGATATACTTCTATGATGTTTCTATCATCCTAACATTCTTTTGATGATTCCAAAGGGGAGAAACAGAAATTGGCTCGTTAGCTCAAAGAAGCTAATAAAAGCTTGTCATAAAAGCTATAAGCTATGGCTCATAAAAGCCATAAATTGTGATTTATTTTTAGTCCAATTGTTGCTTGATGGACCTATATTATTGTTTAATGTTGTTTTGTGACAGGGGAGCTTATAAGCTCTTGAACAAATTGTAAAAGCTAAAGCTTTTAGCTTATGGATTATTGCTCTTACATTATTCTTGATGTGCTTGTGGATAGGGGGAGCTTGTGCTTATTATTGAAAATATTTACTCCCTACTTGGTTGCTTTAATATTTTTGGAAATTTTGGTTGCTTCCAAACGGTCAAATGTTTTTTTAGGAAAATCATTTCTAAAATTGCTCTCTTAGTTTGTGTAAAAATTGTTTTGGTTTGTAATCATCAAAAAGGGGGAGATTGTTTGATACATGTTTTTATCTTAATTTTGATGATTTTATTTTATCACCAAAACAATGTTTTTAAAGGTTGTCCAAATACTCCTAAATGATTTAAAATGTTTTTTTAATATTTTCCGGAGTATTTTCTCAAAGTTTATTTTCGTCAAATTGACAACGCTTTTAATGATTTTACGTTATTGGGTTTTCACTCTCAAACGATGTTCCTAAATGTTGTCCTAATACTTCCGATCGGTTTAAAATGTTTTTACTAAATTTTCGGAGTATTTCTTGAGTTTTATTTTCGACACAAATTGGACAATATTTCTGTCTCGTGGTCGACCGGTCGCCCTATAGGGCAACCCATACCTGAAGATGTTTTTAGAAACAGAAAATGAGACGGAAAGAAAAACAAGCGGTCGACCGGCCGCTCTCAAGCGTCGATCGGCGTCGGCCGACCGGTCGCCGTGGGTCGACGGTGCACTGCAAGTTTCGTTTTTGAAACAGAACAAAACCTTGCATTTTTGAAACAAGAGGGACCGGTTGAAACAGGGGTCGACCGGTCGAAGCCTACGTCGACCGGTCGCCCTGTTGTATTTTTCAAAGTGTTCTCTTTAACTCTTATCTCTGTGCGACGGTCGCCTCTATGTATTGACAAAAAAATATGACCGTTTGATGAGACAAACTTTCCTTAAAATGTGGGATTGATTTCTAACAGCTATATTCTTGATTTTAATTGTATTTTTCTCAGTAGATTTTCAATCCCCAAGAGGAGCCTATGCTTGATCAATCATCTCCTATAAATAGAGGAAGTTTTGGAGCAACCAACATAACAATTGAGATACAACACAACAAGATACACTTCAAGCAAACACTTGGTCTTTCATAGTCATTATTCTTGTTGTAATATTGCCTAGCTTATCACTTTCACATCTTTGAGGTCTAGGCTATTCTTGATTACACTTTGCACTCAAATTGTATTATTCATTATTGAGTTGTAATCTTGATTTTTGGTTATCATTCAAACACAAGATATCCTTGTGAGTGTTCTTGTGGTAAGAGCACACTTGGATGATCTAGGTGATAGGTGAAGAAGATTGTGGTAATCTTCTTATTTGAGGTGTTGAAGAATTCGGTATTCTTCAAGGTTGAAGATTGTGGTAATCTTCACAAGGTGCCGTTGAAGGAAGATTGTGGTAATCTTCAAAGGGAGATTGTGGTAATCTCCAAAGGTTGTGTTGAAGAAGAGTGTGGTGCTCTTCAAGGTGTTGTAAGTTGAATTTGTATTAATTTTGGTAATTAATAAAATTCTTTTTCTTTTCAAAATCCATCCCGGATATACTGGGGTGGTAGAGGATTAGGCCCTAGGTGGGTTGAACCTCTTTAAATCGACGTGTGTTGTTTACATCCCGCACCTTCATTATTTTGTTTGAGCATTCGATTGTTAAAAGAGGGCGAAATCGAAAAGATGGAGATAATCTATTCACCCCCTCTAGATTATCGTGAGCCGCTTGACTTACATACCTCATTTTGTCATCTCGGTTTTAGCTGGCGGCAAGCAAAGACATCAAAATCAAAATCTTTTGAACAATTGAATCGGAGGGAATAATGGATCGGCTCTTATGTTGAAGCGTCTTTGCTCACGAAATACATTTCTTCTTCAAGATCGGACAGCTCAATCGAGAAAGGGAAAGTTTCTTGAATGCATCATCACGTATATATGGTATTGATTTTACAGTTGTTCGTGCTCTGTGATGTGCCTCGATTGAGTCGAGCCCGCTGCAGCCTTTAGGAGATCGCGAGATGACTCGGTCTCACTGGGCCTTATTGAGTAGATTGGCTACCGATCGAGCCCACTGTGTTAACACCGTGTTTCAGCTTTCGGCCTCATTTGCCTTAATGACTTCTTCGGCCTTAGTAGATTCTGCTAAATAAATTTGCTTGTCCTCAGCTGCTTTTTCAGCGTCATCAGAGGATGATTGAACTTGGGGGTTAGGTTCATCATCGAAGTTAAAAGTTTGACAAGCAACTTTGAATTTTGGCTTGCTCGCATTTTGGAAGAACATCCTCACCGGTGAGTCCTTTGCGGCAGGGGTGGACTCAAACCGTCTTTATAGCCAGAATGTTGTATCCGGATTATCCCGAGAATCATGAAGGGCGCGATTTCTTCTTCGAGTCAACAATGATGACTTGAGGAATGCTATTTTCTCCTTGATTGTTACCTGGGAAGTCTCAACCTCCTGGGCCTTCATTACCTCCCCGCAGTCTCAATCGCAAAGAAGGCCTTGTACATTCCCTTCGATAGACATAGTTGTCTTAGGGTCTTCTCGCAGCGATGGCATCCACAGGAGTCTCAACTCTTTGGATTGTACTTTCATTGCCCAGAGTGTTAACTCCCAGGGCAGGTCCATCATGTGCCTCGACTGCAATAGCAGCGTCCTAAGCCTGCAAAGTTGTTGGCACTTCAGCTGGGTCATACTGAACTGTCCGAGCTTCATTAGTGACAACTTGTTGTTGTTCTTTTTCTTTTTCTTTCTCCACTTTGCCTCCTTCCTTCATTGTGGAGTCATCGCAGCAGACCCCCGACCTAGCCTGCGGTGGAGTGAGTTTCCCTCACCGGGCGCATCACCGAGTGCGATCGATGGTGGGGTCACTCTGCTGTAGACTCCCGACTATTTCCATTGAGTGTTCAACCGTGGGGGCAGGTGGTAAGACACCTTTAACAGGGGTTGGCTCAACTTGGGTGCCCAAGTTCCTAGTGTCATCGCCAAGTCCCTTGGATCCGCCCTCCTCCGAGTGAATCGGGATGTGGTTGCAGCAATAATCGCGGGTAATCTTGCATAACTCCCAATGGATCAATTTCGGAGAGATTTGGAGGACTCTCCCGGTCCTTCCATCATCTGCTTTGTTCATGCATCGATTTGGATTCCCGCAGGCTTGCCGCATGTCCAACTTCTCATTTGCAGAAGAATCCATATCCTCATCACTTCCCGAGAGCATATCAATGTGAGGATGAGTATGGTCGCCTGGTTCGGTGAGAGGGCATATATTCGCCTTTTCACGAAGCCGCTTCTTCTCGCTAACCTTTCCTTCTCTTTCTCCTTGAAGATATGCAGATATCCGCAGATTATCTTCATCAAGTGCTCAAGCACGGTGGTCAATCCGAGGAATTTCATCAATTCTTCCTCTTTCTCAATGAATTCGTATGCGTTCAAATCGTACCCTCGAGCGACTAAACTTCCATGCTCGCTATTCACGCATACGACATGAATGTCTTGGTACACAGGAGAAACAACAATCACATCATCATCATCATCATCCTCTTCCCGCCCTTCCGTTTCGAGGGATGGACGGTAGCAAACTCGTGCTCTTCTCCTTCAAAGAACATCTCGTGGTAGGTGGAGACCACGATCTTTCAAAGCAGGGGATTTCTCATTGTCTCCGCCACTTCTTCATCCTCACTGGGTCTTCGAATTGCCTCTGCTGACTATCCTCAGCAGACTTAGCTGTTTCATCAATAACTTCTGGAGACTGCACTTCTTCAGCAGTCTCAGAGATTTTCTCCAGCTGAGTGGCAGACTCAGATGTTTTCTCAAGTTCTGAGAGCTTGGTGAGTCTTCTCCTTCTCTTGGTCCTCACCAGAGGAATTTCTGGTCGGAGACTTCTTCTTCGATTCTTCGGCGGGGCCGAGCATCTTTCTTTGACTGAGGAGCTGCCTTTCTGGGCTTGGCAGTCCTCTTCTTCCTGATGGCCGGAGAAGGTATTTGGGCTTCTTTCTCTGCCTCGGCTGCGTGGGCAGGCGACTCGGCTACAGGGGCAGGTGTGTCTTTCTTCTTTGCTGCAGAGGCAGCTTTCTTCTTCGCAACTGCAGGGGCAACTCTCTTCTTTGAAGGGGAGGAAGCAACTGTATCAACAGGGTCAACTGATTCCCCCTCACTGGTATCTGCCCTCTTGGCATAAGCTCTCTTCTGGGCTCCAGACAGGTTGGCCCTAAACATCTTCTTGTTTACATGGAAAGGCTTTCCATGTCTAAGGGGAATGCCCTTAACCTCCATCAGATGGCCAATAACTAAGCCATAGCCAAGTGATCCTCCAAAGGATCCGTCCTCCTTGATGGATTTTTTGCCAACATTCTGGCAGAGTCTGATGTAAACAAATTCTGCCCAATTGATCTTCTTTTCTTCCATGATCACAACCATGTCGATCAGCTTGGTTTTGGACAGCTGATTGAAGCTCCCAAACTTCATGTCTACACTCTTGGCGACGATATCCATCAGTTTATGATAATCGTCCTTCAGCAGCTTCTTGTCAGCTGTGTAGACCACTTTTGCAGCACACTCGGGTTTGGCCACTTCCTTCCATATAGCAGCCAAGTTGACATCGACTTCATATATCTCCGTCATACCTTCCGATGGCAGTAAACAGTGCTCTGCAAGGTCCTTAGCAGTGATTAGTATGTCTTTGCGGTGGAAGGAGGACTTAATCCCTTCGTCATGCACCTCGGCGTTAACATAAAACTGGGCAACTTCTTCAATTTATGTCATTTTATACTCGATCGTGAGAAAAGGTTTGAGTCAAGATTTCTCAATTTTATCTGCTATTTTCTTCACAAGGGTTTCATCGGAACCCTACTTTATCATCCCCTCAAAGTCCACAGTTGATCCTGTGTGGATTTGCTTTGCGAGCTTGGTGAAATCATGTGTTGGTGCCATTTTTAGTGAGTTTTACCGAACGAAACTTGGTAAACTGACTTGACAACTTGTAGGGTTTTCAGGAGAGAAAAGTTTGCTTTCTTTTGCTTGGGAAGATGAATAGTTTCGGAAAAAGCGAGAGAGAAAGGATTGAAAACCGTATATAAGGCTTATGAAAGGACGGGTTTTTGGATTTTGAAATTTGATCAAGATCAACGGCTCAGATTTAGCACGTCATATTGCATTTAATTTCTCGCATTTAATGCGGCAGCATTTATATCCAATCATATGCTTATTTGTTGACTTTTAATCGCACGTCATTATTATTACGCTGATGTCATCCTTAAAAACATTCCCACTCATTAAAAACGACTGCGTTTTTGTCACTTAGCTCATAAATGACTCAGATTACTCCACAAATGACTCAATTCTTCTTTTCTCTTTTTGTATAGTGACTCATTGTCGCCTAACTCCATACAAACTGGTGACCTTCCGATCACGGGTGATTCGCTTTTTTCGATTCAAGAAGTTTGTTCTATTTTCATCTTTTCACGTTCCATCTTTTCTCATTGAGTCTTCTGAGTGTCAACTCAGCTCAATTAACCCTAGCTCATGCTTAAGCTCTTCAAATCTTGATTCACATAAGGGTTTGGTGAATATGTCAGCTAACTGTTTATCAGTTGAGATGTATTCCAAGGTGATGTCTTTCTTTTCAACATGATCTCTTATAAAATGATATCTGACATCAATGTGCTTTGTTCTTGAATGCAACACAGGATTCTGGGTGATTGCAATAGCACTCGTGTTATCACACATAATTGGAATCTCTTTTTCTTCAATTTCATAATCTCTCAGCTGTTGTCTCATCCGTAAGACTTGGGCACAACAACTGCCCGCAGCTATGTACTATGCTTCAGCTGTGGATATGGCTATTGAGTTTTGTTTCTTGCTAAACCAGGAAACCAACTGCTTTCCAAGCATTTGACAAGTTCTCAAGTACTTCTTCTGTCAACTCTACATCTAGCATAGTCAGAGTCTGGGTAACCAATAAGCTTGAATCCACCTTCCTTTGGATACCATAGGCCAACTTCTTGGCATCCCTTCAAATATTTCAGGATTCTCTTAGCTGCAGTCATGTGGCTCTCCTTTGGTGCAGATTGGAATCTTGCACATACACCTACTGCAAAGGTGATGTTTGGCCTGCTTGCTGTTAGATAGAGCAGTGATCCAATAAGTGCTCTGTATCTTGTTTGTTCTACAACTTTACCATCTGTATCCATGTCCATCTTGACTTATGTGTTCATTGATATTTTCACAGAAGACTTCTCTTCCATACCAAATTTCTTCAATAAATATCTCGTGTACTTTGTTTGACTTATGAAGGTTCCATCCTTCAGCTGCTTAACTTGAAGTCCTAGAAAGAATGTCAGCTCTCCCATCATGCTCATTTCAAATTTGTCTTGCATGAGATTTGAGAATTTATCACACAGCTTTTTGTTTGTGGATCCAAAAATGATATCATCCACATATATTTGAACAAGCAGTATACTCTCTCCATCTTGAATTCTGAAGAGTGTTCTGTCTACTTTGCCTTTGGTGAATCCATTGTCAGTTAGAAATTGAGACAATGTGTCATACCATGCTCTAGGTGCTTGTTTCAATCCATATAGAGCTTTCTTGAGTTTGTACACCTTATCTCCAATGGTCTTCTGCTCAAAGCCTGGAGGTTGCTCAACATAGACTTTTTCTTCCAACAATCCATTTAAAAATGCACTTTTCACATCCATTTGATATACAATGAAGTTTTTGTGTGCATCATAGGCAAGAAACATCCTTATTGCTTCTAATCTTGCAACAGGAGCAAATGTTTCATCAAAATCTATTCCCTCTTCTTGGCAATACCCTTTGGCTACCAATCTTGCTTTGTTTCTTACCACAGATCCTTCCTCATTCATCTTGTTTCTGAAAACCCATTTTGTGCCAATAACATTTTGATGGGTTGGTCTCTGCACCAATTCTCATACCTTGTTTCTTTCAAACCAATTTAGCTCTTCTTGCATGGCTTGAATCCAATGTGTGTCATCCAATGCTTAGGACACATCTTTTGGCTCTATTTGGGAAATAAAACAAGTGAACATTGCTTCTTGCTGAGCTCTGGATATGGTTCTCACACCATCTCTTACATCTCCAATGACAAGCTCTGGTGGATGGTCTCTCAGCCATCTCACATCAAGTTTAAGCAAATCAACTGGGTTCAACTGTCTCGCAGCTGTGTTGTCTTGAGCAGCTCTTTCATTATCATTTAGCTGCAGATTTTCCAGCTGTCTTTGAGACTCAGCAGTCTCATCTTTATCTTGATTGATTTCTCTTGCTTCAGCCTCTACATAGGGACTCTTCTGCATAGTTGGCTGATTTAGCTTATCAGCTAACTCTTTAATATCTTCTCAATTCACATTAGGTTCATCAAAAACCACATGAATAGATTCTTCTGTGACCATAGTCCTCTTGTTCAGTACTCTATAGGATTTGCTTTCAGCTGAGTATCCCAAAATGATACATTCATCAGCTTTAGCATCAAAAGCCTTTAGATTATCCTTGCCATTGTTGTAGATAAATCATTTACATCCAAATATTTTAAAATACCCAACATTTGGCCTTCTCCCTGTCCATATTTCATAGGGAGTCTTTGTCAGCTGTCTATTAATCATGCATCTATTTTGAGTATAGCATGCAGTGTTGATGGCTTCAGCCCAAAATCTCTTAGGTAATCCTGCTTTAGCTAACATGGTCCTCGCAGCTTCCTTGAGAGTTCTGTTTCTTCTTTCTGCTACTCCATTCTGCTGTGAAGTCCTTGCTGCAGATAATTAATGAGCAATACCATTTTCAACACAATACTGAGTTATTATCCCATTGACAAACTCAGTTCCTCTATCAGACCTTATCTTTATAACGGTTTGACTCTTCTAATTTTGAACTCCTCTCATCAGCTGAGGTAACGTCTGCAAGGTTTCCTTCCTTTTGCACATAAAGATTGTCCATGTATATCTTGAATAATCATCCACCACCACTAAAGTGTATTTCTTTCCACTTATACTGGCTGGGTCAACAGGTTCAAATAAATCCATATGCAACAGATGCAATATTCTTGTTGAAGATGGACTAGACTTCTCTTTGAATGATGATTTGATCTGCTTTCCCATCTGGCATGCATCACAAACACTTTCCTTCTTGTACACTGAGTCTTGCAGTCCTTCTACAAGATGACTCCTTGCAAGCTTATTAAGTGTCTTGAAGTTCAGATGACTCAGCTTCTTGTGCCACAGCCAACTTGATTCGGCTGTACTCTTTGCTAACAGACAAGTGCTTGGTGTGGCAGTCGACCAGTCTACCACATACATGTTCTTTTGTCTGGATCCTTGAAACACTACTTCATTTGATTCAGTGTCTTTAATTTGGCACACTCCCATATTGAATCCAACATTATAGCCCTTGTCATAGAGTTGGTTGATGCTCAACAGGTTGAAGTTGAGGCTTTCAACATATGCAACATCTGTGATTTCTAATCCATTCTTGATGGATCCAGTGCCTCTTATTTCCCCTGGAGCTTCATTTCTCCAAATATGACTTTTGTGCCTCTAATCTCCTTGAATTTCGGCATGATTTTTCTTGTTTCTGTCATGTGTCCGGAACAACCACTATCCATGTACCAGGTTCCTTGGCACTCAACCTGTTCCTTGAACCCGCAATCAAGGAAATTAGTTTTTAGGTACCCATGTTTGTCCGGGTCCCGAGGGGTTAGTCTTTGAAGATGATCCAACCAACCTATAGCCAAATGACTTGACTCTAAGGGGTTGCCATCTATCTGTGCCATAATCATAACTCACTTTGGCAAATTGCTTGGGGGCTCTAGGTTCATACATCTGTCTCTTTTGTCTGTATGCTGTGTGTGTGTTTTAGCAATTGCCTTCTTTGGATAGTTGTGATATTTCTGAGTGTAGTGATCGGGTGCATATGTGTGCTGATGATAGCTCTTTTGCCTTTGGAATGACATTTGTTGAGTTCTAGGCCTTTGCCATTTGGGCTTATATTCAATAGGTCTTTGCTGATATTTTACATTATTCCAATCAGCTTGGCTTGGGTAGTTTCTACCATTCCCATCATATGTGTTTCATTGATGAAACTTAAGGGTTTTTGGTAGTTCTTTTTATTCTTCACAGAGTACTTCCTATTAGGAGTTTTTTGATGAACTTTGCCGATTTCTTCTCGGTGCCCTCTCAAAGATACTCAATCGGTTGTTTTCCTTTTCCTTTATATTCAAGGCTAGTTGTTTGTGATTGTGCTTTGGAGTGAATGTGGGTGTAACATTTGGTGCCTTGGATTTTTGAGATGCTTCATTACTTGAAGATCCTTTTTCTAAAATCACTCTGGGAGTTTGACTGTGCACAAAGGAATTGAATCCTATGCTTGTGTTATCTCCACACTCTTTTTGGCTCATAATAATGATGCAATCACATTTGTAAATGATGCAATCACATTTTTTAGATCATTTTCCCTCTTTTCTATAGCAGCTATCTCTGCTATTAGTTTAGCATTTTCAGCCTTCAGCTCTTTGTTCTCATCCTATGTGACTTAGAGTACTCGGCTCCTTAGTCATTTGTAAGTTTTGGCATTTGAGTTTTGTTTTCCTCGTTTAATAGTGTGTGAGGATTTAATGTGCTCAAAGTCTTCCAGCAATTTGCCTAATGAATCATAAAGATCAGTGGGTGATGAAGTGTGTGTGTCACAATCGCTATCACTAGAATTTGAGTGAGATGAGTTAGAGTGTACCTCATCTTCTTGGTCAGGTTGATCTTGTTCTTTAGCCATTAGACAGATCATTGCTTCTTCTTCAGAATCACTTGAGTAGTCAGCTTCACTACTCTCTGAGTTTGTTGCTTCTTTCGACTTAGCATTGTCTCGGCGGTCTCGGCAGCCCAACATAGCCTTTTTTTTTTTTTCTGTCTTCTTTCTCTCAAGACTCTCCTTTCTTCTTCATCCCTGTATTTATTGACTACTGGATATGAACAGTCAATAGCAAAGTGTCCTGGTTGTCTACAATTCCAACACAGGTTCTCAGCTCTTTGATCAACTCTTTTCGTTCTTGGGTTATCAGCTCTCTGATATTCAACCTTTTGATGCTCAGCTCTCTTGGGTGGCCTATCTTCCCTTTACTTGGAGGGAGCTAAATGTCTCCTTGAGGATTCACTTTGTTTCTTTTGTAGTTCTTGTTGAAGAACTTGTTGAATCTTTTAACCATTAGGGCAATTCCCTCCTGGTCAATGGCTTTCTTGATCTCAACTCTCTTCCCATCATTGACTATAAGTGCAGCTATTTTGGGTACGACTGTCTCCTCTTGATCTTTTCTTCTCAGCTCAAATTCATAAGCTTTGAGGTCTGAGAATAGCTCATGATTAGATGTTTTTGATAGGTCCATCGAATGCCTTAGAGCCATGGTCTTCATTTCCCATTCAGTTGGGAGGCTCCTTAGGATCTTCATACATATCTCCTTTTGTGTGTATTCCTTTCCAAGTGCTGAGAGCTCATTTGTAATTTCGAATGAATCTAGCATCCGGTGATCCATTGTCTCACCGCAAGCATTTTACGATTTTTTCAAACTTTTGAACAACAACAGATAATTTGTTTTCTTTAATATGTTTTGATCCTTCACAAATTAAAGTTAGTTTATCCCAGATTGCTTTTGCTGTTTTGCATGACTTGACTTTATTGAACATTGCTTTGTCTAGAGTCTTGTAGAGAATATCCTTGGCCATATTGTCCAAGTTGTATCTCTTTCTGTCATCATTGGTCCATTCAGTCCTTGGTTTTTCAACTAAGGCTGGTCTTTCCTCAGCCACAACTTCTTCTCCTTCAGCTGCAGCTGCTCTTCTTGCGGTTGTGTTCACTTTCAATATTTGCGTGGCCCATCCTCTATCACTAGCCACATTTCATCATGTAAAGGCAGATAGATGAGCCTGCATACGAATTTTCCAGTCATCAAACTCCTCAATAGTGAACATAGGAATGCGTGTCAAATTTGCTTCCATGATAATAACTTTGCTCAATAAAAGAGATGATTTTTGAAAGAGCAAGTGTTAAAAAACTTTCTTTGAAAGATTGGAGATCTAGTTGAGTAACCAGTGCGGAAGGCTCAATGAACCAACCGCTCTGATACTTAGGTTCCAAGGGGTGTGAGTAAGGTTTAGAAGGGTGGTTGAATAAACCTTACCAACTTTTCGATTTTAGTCCTTTTAAAATATTACAGAGTTAATGACACAGCTAAGTCCTTGAGGGTCACTAAGTTAGTTAATCGCCAGAGTTAACCACTCAATGACTCGATAGAGTCATTTGTTGATAGAACAACTAATTGTTTAGACTAAACCTTTAACTTGGCTGTGATGAGTTTTTCAATGGAAGACTTAACACCCTTGAATTTGATTTAACTTTGTTTTAAACACTTGGTTTTAGCACTTTGTTATTTATTAGTTGGATGACAAATTATCAGCAGATATAAAGTATGTGTGCAGGAATATAAATATGCTGAAATGTAAATGATACGAGTAAATTTTATAAAGTTTCGAAGATGGGGTAATTCTTCTACTCCTCTCTTCTCCAACTCCTGGAGGAATCCACTAAGTAATGATCGAGTATAAAGTTGTTATTAGTCTAGAGACAAGTCTTGATCACGCGGTGACTTGCTCCTTGGACTCGATCCGAGATGCCTTGGTCACACTGGTGGCTTCTCGTCCGACTCGGCTTCTTCACGGGCGGTTGCCTTACTACTTCTTACTTTACGAAGCTTCTTGGATTTGATCACGAAGCCCTCCAATAACTTGAGATTGGTTCAACCTTGAACCTTCCTACAATCCTCCTTGGAAAGTAGACCCTTTTGATTCTTCAAAAGTTTCCTCTTCAATGATTTGAAGTTGTCTTTCCTTCACGACTTAGTGTTGGATCGATTTCCTTCGAGATTTAGGTTGAGGATTTTGCTTGAATAACTTGATAATATTTTTGCAAAGGTTGCGGTATGAATGTTGCTTGTTATCTCGGTGTGCAAGGTTCTCTTTTCTCAAAGTGATTCCTCGGCCTTTTATAGTGAACTTTCAAAAATCGCCCGTTGAAGAGATAGGTGATTTTCAAAAGTCACTTGTGTTCGTTGGCTTGTCTTTTCTTGGTCCGACCTTTCCTCGTATTAAATGAATGTTGACTTTTCGTGTTCGACACGAGGTGCGGTGCTTCCCATTGGTTTATTCCTTTTGCACGCTTCTGGAACTGAGCACTTTAACACATGGCGGCATGGAAGTATTACTTGTTTAAGTAATATTCTTGACTTTTGTGCAACGGATTCTTTTCAGTTAACTCCTCTTTGCAGCTGCCTTTTCCCCAGGTGACTTGAGTTTGCTTCACTCATTGAGAGACTCTTCTGTCACATCAACTTATGACATGGCTTTTTGAGTTGACTTGACTGACTCTTCATACAGCTGTATCACAACTGATACTCCTTCAGTCGAGTCCTTGATCTTCTTTCTTGGCCATATCCAGTTGTTCCGCAGCGGAGTCTTCACTTCAGTCTTCAATTGACTTCTTGTATTCGCAGGCATAGCTAACTTGATTCAGCTTGTTCAGCCCTATCTATTACAATACAAATTACAAGGAAAATGGGGTGCCAACTTTCTAGTCTAAGTTTTACATGGCATTCATTAAAATCTAAACAATAAATTTCCTAACAGATGCCCTTAGGCTTTATTGGTGGAGTGCCTCTGCCTCCTCCACCAGACATTCCTCTTCCTCTTCCAGGGTCAGCTCTTACTCTGAGAGTGTAATGAATAGGCTGAGCCCTCAAAGTTTTGATCGCTCGATCGAGTCGTCGCTTCTCGCCTAACTAAACAATTTCTAAGCCCTTATCCCAGTACAAATTCCATACCTTTGCCAGATTCATTCTCTTGAAAAATTCTTCTGATTTGAGCGTTTCAAATTCTTCAACTGATCTTGGCTCAGACCCTATGTCAGGAGCGGGTCCTTCTAGGAATTATACTGCTGGCAAACCTGGGAGAAACCCTATTGGGGGACCTTGGAACTTGGGTTTTAATCCTTCAATGCGACCATGCTACCTGCAAATAACTTCTGCAAATTCAGCTTCAATTGCAGCTCTTGTCTTCTGAAAGGCTAAGTCAGCTTTTTCATCAGCTAACAAGTCCTTTGGAAGCTGAGAGTGGAGAGAGCTGGTAGATGAGCCAAGTTGTGATTTATCTAGCACAATCTTCAAAGGGTTAGGGGTCTTCTTATATGGTTCTTCTCCCTTATTGTTGCTTCCTTCTTTCAATCTATGTTCTCCCTTTTTGGTATCACCAATACCCACTAGAGAAGTGTGAGGAATGTGCATCAACATACGATCTAATTTGTTATAGGTGAATGAGTTAGCTGCTCTCAGTTCTGATCTAAGAATATTCATCTTTGCACTCATTTGCATCATCTCAGCTCACAGAGTGCTTTCTGTGTTTTGAAGATCCTACTTGTATTGTAGCCTCATCAGCTCCATATCAGTCTAGTGTGTTTCTTACAACCTGTTGATGTTGTCTCGCAATCTCTGCTGGAATTGATCTTTTTCCCCACACCAAATCACTGGTTTTGCGAAGAGTGATTTGAAGTAGTTCACTTGCTCTCTTCTTAGTGCCTTTGTTTGCGTCGTCCATTCTTGAATTCGTAGGTCAGCTCCTCGGATATCACCTAAAATCATCACATCGTGGTTATCAATTCATTGGTTGAGTGCTTCAAGGCTTCTCTCTATTGTTTCCATTTCAGCGCACATAGCCTTGAAAGCATTTCTGAAGTCAGCTGCCTCAGGTGACTGATCCTCTAGTAAGAAAAAGTCAAAGTCGAATCCAGACGGGAGCACTCTTAGTCATTCGGAGCCTTGAATTCTTCTTGATGTATCTCAATAGTGTAATTGACACGTTCTTCAGCAGATTTGGTCTCCAGCGGGACTTCCTCAACAAATGGGAAATATTCTCCGAACATGCCAATAGGGGCTGAAGGGATTTCTCCCACTCCTCCTTCGGGAGCCTTTCATTCATTACCCAGGCTTTTTGTGCCTCAGTTGTATGAGCTTCACTTGCAGACGCAGCTGTGGTATCCTGCCAAGCTGACTGGGCCTCAACTGTCTCAATAGATTCGTTGGCTCCAGTTGTTGCTTCCTTTTGAGTTTCTGAAGCCTCAGTCGCCTTAGCAACTTCACGGGCTGGTGATGGCACTAAAGGGGGTGGGCTATCAACCAAAATAAATTTCAAAGAGACAACTTTCTCAGAGCCTCTTTCAATTATGCCAATTGTTCCTCTGATTGGGGGTCGACTCGACTTCATTATCCCGGTTAAGGAACTCTCTCGCCACATTGTCATCTCGAGTCATGTAAACCAATAATCTATTCCATATCAGTGGGCTCTGATGTTGACAAGGTGGAACGGGCAATTTTTCTTTATCCAATACAACACCCCTAGAAGTCTCAACCTCCTGGGGGCCTTCAGTAACTTTAGCAGCAGTCTCAACCGCTACAAGGCCTTCAGTAATCCCTTCTGCAGACTTAGTTGCATTAGGGTCTTTAGCAATGACTTCTTGCGAGGTCTCAACCTCTTGGATTGCACTTTCATGACCAACAGTCTCAACTGACTTGGCATGTTGTCCATCCTATGCCTCAGCTATTTCAGCAACGTCCTCGGCCTGTAGTGTAGTTGGAATCTCAGCCGAGACAGACTTAACCATCAACGCATCGTGAATCCCACTCTGCTGTTATTTGTTTGTTTCACCTTCGCCTCCTAAATTCAGTTTGTTAAGGTCTCCCACAGCCTCTTCCAACCCGGCTGTGGTGTTTTAGTTTCCCCCTCAGCTGGCTCACCAGCTAAATCACGGGCAGCGGGCTCCACTGACACATGAGACTCTGCTGTTCCTTTTAAGTTGTCAATTGTCTGGGTAGTTGTCTCAACAACTTTCACAAGGCTTGGCTCAGTTAGGTTGCCCACTATATCTTCATCCCTAAGTTCATCGCCAATTTCTATGGTTTTTCCTTCAGAATGAGTTGGTGAGGTAGAAGCATCAATGGTCCTCACCATTTAAAGAATATCAGGGGTTGGAGAGATTTGAATGGAAGATGACTCTCCAGGGCCCCTGAGCATAGATTGCTCATGCATCACTTTGGACTCTGTAAGTACTTGTTCCAGCTCAGCCTTCTCAACTGGATAAGTTGCATCCAAAACTTCCACATCACTGCTACTTCCACTAGTTTTGATATAGGGGATCGCTGCAGCTGCTGTCCCAAATAGATATCTATGGGACTTAACTGCCTCAACGGACTTTTCCTTTTCCAGTGCCTTAGTCTACTCCTTATCCTTCTTCTCATATAGAAGGTATGTGTCTGCATCATGAGCAAAACGAATGTGTACATTGCCCAAAACTCATATGAGGTATTCCTCATCCTCGATCATGCTCGGCCTTTCAAATTGAATATGGATGGTACACAGCTTCCAAAACCTCCATGCGCACAACCTATCTTCAATATCTGGATATGTAGGAGATAGAATACGAATCTCATCATCATCGTCTTCATGCATAGGCTCTTGAGTAGTCTTCTTTACCTCAGCAACAACATCATCTGTTTGAGGTGGTATCACAACTAAATCTTCCTTTCTTGTATCATCTATGTCTTGTTCAAATGTATTAGTTGTGGGCACGATAATTGTTTCTTGCTCGGATATATGTGGTGAAAGCGGCTACTTGAGTTTCTTGAGCAGTGTTTTCACCACCATCCCCATTCTTTGATTTCTATTGTTCTTCGACAAAAACTTTCTCTATTTCAACTGTGGCGGACTCAGCTGGCTCAGTAGCCTTGTCGATCTTTTTCACAAGCCTTCTCCTGGTTTTTCTCTCCAGGGGAACTTCAGGCTCTTCCTCATGTTCCTCTGCCACGGCAGCTGACTCTTCCACCTTCTGTTTCTTTGCAGCTGGCTTACTGGGTACATCTGTTCTCTTCTTTCTAACCATGGAGGAGGGAGCTGGAACAAGCTTTGGGGAGGGGTGGTTTAGCAGAAACAATTGTGTCCTCAAGGACAAGCTCAGTTGATTCCCCTCGAGGTAGAGCAGGACTTCTTTGCATAGTCCCCGCTTTCGGGCGCCAGAGAGGTTGGCTTTGAACATCTTTTTGTTTGCATGGAAGGGTTTCTCATTGTAGAGGGGAACACCTTTCCTCTCCATCAAATGACCTAGAATTAGGCCATAACCCAGCTAACTCTCAAACATGCCATCAGCAGCCACCTTCAGGTTGAGCACATTCTAGCATAACTTTCCAAAATTGAACTCGGCCCAGTTCACCTCTTTCTCCTTCATAATGGTTGCCATTACAATCAGCTTAGTCTGAGAGAGTGACTGAATGAGCCAAACTTCATATCGATGCACTTTGCTATCACACCAACGAGCTTGTGGTAGTCCTCCTTTATCAGCTTCTTCAAAGCTGAGTAGTTTGGTTTCCAGCATAAGGTATTCAGCTAAGCCACAATCAAGTCAACATCCTCAGCAGTCAACTCCTTAAGACCACTAGTAGGGAGGAAGAGGTATTCAGCTAAGTCAGCCGCATCCAACTTGAATTCATTACTGCTCACAAATGAATGAATGGGATACATGGTCACTTCCTCTGGGTATGTATGGGATATATCCATCGTCAGAAACATTTTGAGACCAACCTTCTCAAGTTTCTGTACAATCTTCTTTGCCAAATCCTTATCAACACCCTTCTTGACAAGACCTTCGAAATCAACTGTGGATGTAGTATTCAGCAAGCTTGATGATGTTGTTGGTAGGTGCCATATCAAAATTGAAAACGAGAGATGAAAAACTAGGGTTTCGAAGCATTTAAGCAGAGAGAGAGTTTGGAATCCTTCCATAGGAAGAGTGTAAGTGAAGAGAGAGACAAATGAAATTTCTCTTTATATGGGACTTGAAAGGACAATTTTTAGAATTTGAAAAGATTAAGCATGATTAGCGGTTGGTATTAAAGGATTCAAACCGCATTAATTTCTAAACATTAAATGCATCAGTATTTATATCCAATCATGGATAAACTGTCGCAGGCTTTTATTGACATCATTAAATGACGCTGACGTCAAACCTAAAAACATTCCCGCTCGAGGAAAATGACCTCGTTTTGTCACTTAGCTTCATAAATGCTTCAGCTTTCTTCATTTATGATTTGACTGTGCTACTGTCTTCCTTGATTCGACTGAATAATCACTTGGTTGTCTAGCTAACTCGATACAGTTGACTAGCCATATAAGTTGTTTCACTTGGCTGATATATATAACTCTTCTGATATGCAATTCTCTCATCTTTAAATCTGCTGAATGAGTCTTCTAAGATTCCTAACACAGCTCAATCAATCCAAGCTCATGTTAGATAAATGTTTTTATCAAGATTTTGATGATTTTATTTAAATGAGTTTTTACACCAAAACAATTTTTTTAAATGTTGTCCAAATACTCCCAATTGATTTAAAATATTTTTACTAATTTTTTGGAGTATTTCTTGAAGTTTATTTTTGACAAAAAATTGGACAACACTTCTGTTTTGAAGGTCGACCGGTCGAACAAGAGGTCGACTGCATTCAAGAACGCAAAATCAAAAGTAACACATTTGAAACAAAAAGAAGTGGGAGGGGGACCGATCTACATAGGGCCGACCTAGGGCCGAGCGGTCGACCCCTAGGGCGACCGGTCCACACCCCCCATGACCAGATCGACCCTAATCCTCGTGTCTACATCTCAAGATCTACTTTATAACATCCGAAATTTCAATATAGAGACCGGTCGCGCTATGTTATTTTTGACAGCAGATTCCAACCGTTGAACATCCATTATAGCAAGATTTACTTTATCAATTTTGTATATTAATTCTACATCTTGTGATCTTCTTTTTGTAGACAAAAGTGAAGAAGGATGAGCCTATGTTTGTGAAGACTCTCCTATAAATAGAAGATGTTTTTGAAGACACTAAACAACAACAACACAACAAGAAAATCTACAAATTTCTAAGCTTTCTTATTCAACACTCTTGTTGTATTTATATCCTAAGTATTTCACTTTCACATTTTGAGGTCTAGGCTTATTTCTTGATTACAATTGCACTCAAAATTGTATTATTCATTATCGAGTTGTAATTATGAATTTTTGGGTTCATCGTTCAACACAAGATATCCTTGTGAGTGTTCTTGTGGTAAGAACACACTTGGGTGATCTAGGTGTTAGGTGCAAAAAGATTGTGGTAATCTTCTTATTGAAGAGTTTGGTGCTCTTTGAGGTGTTGAAGAATTTGGTGTTCTTCAAGGTTGAAGATTGTGGTAATCTTCATAAGGTGCCGTAGAAGATTGTGGTAATCTTCGGAGCTGCAGGGGCAACTTTCTTCTTTGGAGGAGGGGTAGCAGTTGTGTCCTCGTGGTCAGCTGATTCACTCTCACTTGTGTCAGCTCTCTTCGCATGAGCTCTCTTCTGGGCGCCTAAGAGGTTGGCCCGAACATCCTCTTATTCACGTGAAACAATTTGCCATGGCGAAGGGCAACACCTTTCACCTCCATCAAGTGGCGAATTACAAGACCATATCCAAGTGATCCTCCAAAGGATCCATCCTCCTTAAAGGTCTTGTTCATCACATTCAAGCAGAGTCTGCTGTACACGAACTCAGCCCAGTTAACCTTTTTGCCCTGCATGATCGTAGCCATGATGATCAACTTAGTCTTTGACAGCTGGTTGAAGCTGTCAAACTTCATATCTATATATTTCGAGATGACATCCATCAGCTTATGATAATCGTCCTTCAGCAGTTTCTTGTCAGCTGTGTAGACCACTTTGGCAGCACACTCCGGTTTGGCTATCTCTTTCCACGCAGAGCCAAGTCACGCGCCTTCATAAATCTCTTTTATTTCTTCCGATGGCAACAAAGCAAGGTTGCTCGGCAAGGTCCTTAGCACTTATTATGATGTCCTTGCGATGGGACGTAAGACTTGATCCCTTCGCCCCGCACTCGTGTTAACATAGAACTGAGCTACCTCCTCAAGGTAGGTGTGGGAATACTCCATGGTTAGAAAAGCCTTGAGACCTGACTTTTCTAGCATCTCAGTGATCTTCTTAACCAGGGTTTCATCAGAACCCTGCTTCACCATTCCTTCAAAATCCACTAATGATCCAGAGTGGATTTGCCTAGAGAGCTTGACGAAATCGAACTTTGGTGCCATTTCATAAAATTTTACCGATTAAAACCGACAAACTTGCTTGAGAGTACTTAGGGTTTCCAAGAAAAAAATATAACTTGTTTTTGCCTTGCTTGAAGATGAACAGTTTCTGTAAGTGAGAGAGAATGCTGAAAAATGTATATATAAGGGTTATGAAAGGACAGTTCTATGGATTTTGAATTTTAATCGAGATCAACGGCTCAGATTAGAACGTTAAAACCGCATTTAATTCCTCGCATTTAATGCGGTAGCATTTATATCCAATCATATGCTTAATGTGCAAGCTTTTTATTGTACCCGTCATTATTACGCTGACGTCATCCTTAAAAACATTCCCGCTCATTTAAAACGAATGCGTTTTTGTCACTTAGTTCATAAATAACTCAGCTTATTTCAAATATGACTTAGCTCTGCTTCTCTCTTTTTATTAAGTGACTCAGCTGTCATCTAACTTGATACAGTTGACTTTCCGACATGGCTGTTTCACTTGGCTTAATTGTGAAACTTGCTCTTTTCTCATTTTCTTATTGACTATCTCTACTAATTGAGTCTTCTAAGTGTTAACTCAGCTTAATTAACCCTAGCTCATTCTTAAGCTCTTCAAATCTTGATTCACATAGGGGGCTTAGTGAATATGTCAGCTAACTGCTTATCAATTGAGATATATTCCAAAGTGATGTCTTTCTTTTCAACATGATCTCTTATAAAATGATATCTGACATCAATGTGCTTTGTTCTTGAATGCAACATAGGATTCTGGGTGATTGCAATAGCACTAGTGTTATCACACATAATTGGAATCTCTTTTTCTTTAATTTCTTAATCTCTCAGTTGTTGTCTCATCCATAAGACTTGGGCACAACAGCTACCCGCAGCTATGTACTCTGCTTCAGCTGTGGATGTGGCTATCGAAATTTGCTTCTTGCTAAACCAGGAAACCAATCTATTTCCAAGCATTTGACATATACCTGAAGTACTCTTCATGTCAACTCTACATCCAACTTCCAATAAGCTTGAATCCACCTTCCTTTGGATACCATAAGCCAACTTTCTGACATCCCTTCAAATACCTTAGGATTCTCTTAGCTGCAGTCATGTGGCTCTCCTTTGGGGCAGATTGAAATCTTGCACATACACCTACTGCAAAGGTGATGCCTGGACTGCTGGTTGTTAGGTAGAGCAATGATCCAATGAGTGCTCTATATCCGGTTTGATCTACAGCCTTGCCATCTGCATCCATGTCCATCTTGGTCGATGTGTTCATCCATGACTTATCTTCCATACCAAATTTCTTCATTAAATCTCGATGTATTTTGGTTCACTTATGAAGGTTCCATCCTTCAATTGCTTGACTTGAAGTCCTAGGAAGAAAGTCGGCTCTCCCATCATGCTCATCTCAAATTTACCTTGCATGAGGTTTGAGAACTTATCACATGACTCTTTATTTGTGGATCCAAAAATGATGTCATCCACATATATTTGAGCAAGATACTCTCTCCATCTTGAATTCTAAAGAGTGTTCGTCCACTTTGCCTTTGGTGAATCCATTGTCGATTAGAAATTGAGACAATGTATCATACCATGCTCTTGGTGCCTGTTTCAATCCATATAATGCTTTCTTGATCTTGTACACCTTATCTCCAATAGTCTTCTGCTCAAAACCTGGAGGTTGTTCAACATAGACTTCTTCCTCTAGCAGTCCATTTAGAAATACACTTTTCACTTCCATTTGATACATAGTGAAGTTCTTATATGTAGCATAGGCAAGAAACATCCATATTGCTTCTAATCTTGCAACAGGAGCAAAGGTTTCATCAAAATCTATTCCCTCTTCTTGGCAATATCCTTTGGCTACCAATCTTGCCTTATTTCTTACCATAGATCATTCCTCATTCATCTTGTTTCTGAAGACCCATTTTGTGCCAATTACATTTTGATGGGTTGGCCTTTGCACCAATTCCCATACCTTGTTTCTTTCAAATTGAGTCAGCTCTTCTTGCATGGCTTGAATCCAATGTGTGTCATCTAATGCTTGAGACACATCTTTTGGCTCTATTTGGAAAATAAAACAAGTAAACATTGCTTCATCTTTGTGTTCGATCCGGTTCTTATGCCATCTTTTACATCTCCAATGACTAACTCGTGGATGGTCTCTCGGCCATCTCACAACAAAGTTGGAGCAAGTCATTTGGATTGCCGTCTCAGATTAAGTTGTCTTGAACGGCTCTTTCATCTTCATTTAGCTGTAGACTTTCCAGCTGTCTTTGAGATTCAGCTATCTCATCTTCTTCTGTGTTGATTGCTCTTATTTCAGCTTCAACGTAAGGACTCTTATGCATAGTTGGCTGATTCATCTTGTCAGCTAACTTTTCAATGTCTTCTCCATTCACATTTGGTTCATCAAAAACCACATGGATAGACTCTTCTGTGACCATAGTCCTCTTGTTCAACACTCTATAGGCTTTGCTTTCAGCTGAGTATCCCAAATAGATATCTTCATCAGCTTTAGCATCAAAAGCCTTCAAATTATCTTTGCCATTGTTGTGGATGAAGCATTTCCATCCAAATATCCTGAAGTACCCAACATTTGGCTTTCTCCCTGTCCAAATTTCATAAGGAGTCTTGGTTAATTGTCTGTTAATCATGCATCTATTTTGAGTATAGCATGATATGTTAATGGCTTCAGCCCAAAATCTCTTAAGCAATCCAGCTTCAGCTAGCATGGTCCTTGCAGCTTCCTTGATAGTTCTGTTCCTTCTTTCAGCTACTCCATTCTGCTATGGAGTTTTTGCTACAGATAACTCATGAGCAATACCATTTTCAACACAATACTGAGTAATTATCCCATTGACAAACTCAGTTTCTCTATCAGACCTTATCTTTATAATGGTTTCGCTCTTTTCATTTTGAACTCTTTTCATCAGCTGAGGTAACTTCTACAAAGTTTCCTTCTTTTTGCACATGAAGATTGTCCATGTATACCTTGAATAATCATCTACCACCACTAAGGTGTATTTCTTTCCACTTATGCTGGCTGGTTCAACTGGATCAAATAGACCATATGCAACAGATGTAATATTCTTGTTGAAGAAGGACTTGGCTTGTCCTTAAAGGAAGATTTTATTTGCTTTCCCATCTGGCATGAATCACATACACTCTCTTTCTTGTACACTGAGTCTGGCAATCCTTCCACAAGATGACTCCTTGCAAGCATGTTGATTTTCTTAAAGTTCAGATGACTCGGCTTCTTGTGCCACAGTCAACTTGATTCGGCTGTGCTCTTTCCTAACAGACAAGTGATTGGTGTAGCAGTAGACCAATCTACTACATACATACTCTTCTGTCTTGATCCTTGCAGCACTATTTCATTTGATTCAGCATCCTTGATCTGGCATACTCCCATATTAAATCCAACATTGTAGCCCTTGTCACAGAGTTGACTGATGCTTAACAGGTTGAAGTTGAGGCCTTCAACATAAGCAACATCTGTGATTTCCAATCCATTCATCTTGATAGATCACGTGCCTTTGATTTCCCTTGGAGCTTCATTTCCTCCAAATATGACTTTTGCACCACTAATCTCCTTGAACCTTGATAGGTTTTTCTTGTTTTCTGTCATATGGCTAGAACAACCACTATCCATGTACCAGGTTCCTTGGCACTCAGCTGTTCCTTGAACCTCATCTTCTTGGTCTGGTTGATCTTGTTCTTTTGCCATAAGACAGTTCATGGCTTCTTCTTCAGAATCACTTGAGTAGTCAGTTTCACTACTCTCTGAGTCTGCTACTTCTTTAGACTTAGCTGTCTCAGCAGCCAATATGGCTTTCTTCTTTCGTGTCTTCTTCTCTGAAGACTTTTCTTTCTTCTTCATTCCTATATTTGTTGACTGGTGGATAGGAACAATCAACTGCAAAATGTCCTGGTTGTCTGCAGTTCCAGCATAGGTTCTTAGCTCTTTGATCAGTTCTTTCTGTCCTTGGGTTATCAGCTCTCTGATATTCTACCCTTTGATGCTGAGCTCTCTTGGGTGGTCTATCTTCCAATGATTTAGAGGGAGTTGAATGTCTCCTGGAGGTTTCACCCTTGTTTCTTTTATAGTTCTTATTGAAGAACTTGTTGAATCTTTTAAACATTAGGGCAATCTCCTCCTGGTCTATGGCTTCCATTGGTTCAGCTCTCTTTCCATCCTTGACTATCAGTGCAACTGTCTCGGGTACAGCTGTCTCCTCTTGATCTTTTCTTCGTAGCTCAAACTCATAGGCTTTGAGGTCTGAGAATAGCTCATGGTTGGATGTTTTTGAAGGTCCATTGAATGTCTTAGAGCCATAGTCTTCATTTCCCATTCAACTGGGAGGTTTCTTAGTATCTTCATACACATTTTCTTTTGTGTATATTCCTTCCCAAGAGCTGAAAGCTCATTTGTGATTTCAGTGAATCTTGCATTCAGTTGATCCATAGATTCTCCTGCAAATATTTTAAAATTTTCAAATTTTTGAACAACAATAGATAATTTATTTTCTTTAATTTGCTTAGATCATTCACAAATTAAAGTTAGCTTATTCCAGATTTCTGTTGCTGTTTTGCAGGATTTGACTTTATTTAACATTGCTTTGTCCAAAGTCTTGTAAAGTATGTCCTTGGCCACATTGTCCAAGTTATATCTCCTCATATCCTCATTAGTCCATTCAGTCCTTGGTTTTTCAACCATGGTTGGTCTTTCCTCTGCAGCTTCTTATCCTTCAGCTGTAGCAGCTCTTGTTATAGCCGTGTTCACTTTCAATATTTGCAGTGGCCCATCCTCTATTACGAACCACATTTCATCGTGTAGAGTAGATAGATGAGCATGCATACGAATTTTCCAATCATCAAATTCTTCAACAGTGATCATATGAATGCGTGTCAAATTTGCTTCCATGATAATAACTTTGCTAAAAACAAAAGATTTTGAAAATGCAAGTGTTTAAAACCTTTTTGAAAAGATAGAGATCTAGTTCAGTAACCAGTGCGGAAGGATCAATGAACCAACCGCTCTGATACCACTTGTAGGTCCCAAGGGATGTGAATAAGGTTTAGAAGGGGAGGTTGAATAAACCTTACCAACTTTTCGATTTTAGTCCTTTTAAGATTATTACAGAGTTAACTCAAACAGTTGTGTCCTTGAGGGATGCTAAGTTGGTTATTCAAATAGAGTTAGCCACTCAGCGCACTGAGATAGAGTCGTTGATAGAATAACTCAGTTGTTTAACCAAAACTTTAACTTGGCGGTGTTGGTTTTATCAGCGAACGACTTAACACCCTTGAATTGTTTTAAACTTGTTTTAGCACTTGATTTTAGCACTTGGTTATTAATCAGTTGGATAGAAAATATGAATTTATCAACAGATATGATGTAAGTATGCAGAAATGTAAATGTACTGATAAAATAAATGACATAGTTAATTTTTATAGAGGTTCGAAGATGGGGTAATTCTTCTAATCCTCTCTTTTCCAACTCCTTGAGGAATCCACTATATGTTTACAAAGTGGTCAACAGTCTAGAGACAACCTTGGTCAAACAGTTGGCTTCTCTTCCGACTCAGCTTCTTCACAGGGCAGCTGCCTTGTTACTTCAGCTCACTTTCTCAAGCTCTTGGATTTGATCACGAAGCCCTCCAATAACATGATACTGGTTCGACCTTGAACCATCCTACAATCCTCATTGGAAAGTAGACCCCTTTTGATTCTACAAAAGTTTCATCTTCAACAAATTTGAATTTGTCTTTCCTTCACAACTTGTGTTGGATCGATTTCCTTCGAGTTTCAGGCTTGAGAATTATCTTGAATATTCTTGAGAGTATTTGTAGGTTAATAGCTTGAATATTCTTGAGAGTATTTGCCGATTAATAGTTTGAATAATGCTTGATTTCTCAGGTATGCAAGGTAACATTTTCTCAATGAATTTCCTCAGCCTTTTATAGTGAACTTTTGAAATTTTGCCCGTTGAAGAGATAGGATGATTTCAAAAGTCACTTGTGTTCGTTGGCTTGTCTTGTTGCAGTCCTTGATGTTGACATTTCCTCGTATTTAATGCAAAGCATTGACACTTGGTGCAGTGCTTCCCATTGGTTTGTTCCTTTTGCACACAACTGGAACTAACACTTTATCTCTGACAACTTTAATATGTTACCATTCTGAGTAACATTCTTGACTTTCATCAACGGATCTCATTCAGTTGTCTTGACTTGACTGCACATTCCCCAGGTGACTTGAGTTAGCTTCCAATCCTTGGATGACTCATCCGTCACTTCAACTTGAGACTTGGCTTGAGTTGACTTGATCGACTCTTCATACTGGTGATTCACGGTGATACATCTTCATCGAGTTCTTGATTTTCCTTCTTTGCCATACTCGGTTGTCTCAATGAGTCTTCACTTCGATCTTCTTCACTTGACTTCTTGTATTTCCAGCGTAGTGACTTGACTCAGCTTTTCCAGCCCTATCTATTACAATGTAAATTACAAGGAAAATGTGGTGCCAACTATCTAGTTTAAGTTTTACATGGAATTATCAAAATCTACAAGATAAATTTCCTAATAATTATTATTAGACAAATGACAAATATTTACATGAATATAATATTTCAAAATAAATTTAGTAACAGTGGTCACTTTGGTGACATGCTATTTCAATTTATCTCGAAATATAAAGATAATATTCGCTAACTAAATAAAAATAATATATTAGAATTATAACTAAATTTGGGTCGTATTCTCAGTAGATTAAACTTAAATCCAACCCTAATTTAAATCTAATTTAATCCTTACGGATATGAGTAAATTCACCCCAACTTTATGTCCCAATAATGTAAACTCTAACCATAAGAATAGAATTCATCCTTATTTGAACGTAAAACCCAAAGTACTAGAGCTTAAATTCAACTTTACATAAACTTGATTTCAAAATTAACCTTATTTTGAATTTAAAGTCCCAAAAAAAAACTTAAAAAGACTTTAAATCCAACTTTATTTTGATTTAATAACCCAAATAACCGGATTGAGTCATAAATCTAAGGGGAAATTACACAGAATACGTTGTTTTTTATACCATTACCACACAATACGCTCCTATTACTCTTGTGCCTATTTTTTTACTTTTGTGCCTAATTTGTTTTTTACACTCCTTGCTATTTTTTGATTATTTTTATTTTTTTTCGTTTTTTTTGTTCCTGCATTGTTTTATATGTTATATAAGTTGTTTCGAGTTTGTTTAAATTTGTTTCTTTATTGTTTCTATGTTGTTTCTATATTGTTTCTTTGTTGTTTCGATGTTTCAAAATAACTTTAACCTATTTTTTATGTTGTTTTTTGTTCATATATTATTTTTTACATGGTTTCTATTGTTTCAGTGTTGTTTTATAATATTTTTAATGTTGTTCTAATAATTTTTTGTTGTTTTCATGTAGTATTCAATGTGTAAATACAATTTTTACCTATTTTTAAGCTCTTTTTATTCATGTTGTGTTTTAAATTAACTCACCCCTTAAGGCCCACCCAATAAAAATTCTTAAAATTTCTTAGGGTCTTAATCGAATTTTGGTCAAATTCTTTACGGAATAATTTTAATGAAAAATTCAAAAATTAATCCAATCTTTATGGGTTGAATTAACTCACCCCTTAATGCCGAAACTAATAATCCAAATTTTTTTTTACTTGAATTTTTCACCCAAAATAATTAAAGCCTAGAGAATACTCAAACTTTATATAGATTTTAGAACCCAATATAAAATTAGGCCCCAACATCTAACATGACTTTGGATTAATGAAATGAGTCCAACAACTTTATTCAAAGCTTTGCTTGCTGTTGGATTTAAAAATGGATCAAACACTTTATATTTGAGCCCAACTGAAAGCAGGCCCAAGGAGAATCCTCAATTCCACCATAACTGTAAATGCTCATATACTTTACCAAGTAACCCTCCTTAATCCGCAAAAGCCGTCCCCATCACCACTTCACAGTCGCGTGCCATCGGCCAAAATCCGGCAGTCCACTGCTGTAAGGCCTCCAAAAAACAAGATGACCAGCCACCGATGATGGCCACTCCTGCAGCAACTAGCAGCTTCCGGAACATCGGTCAGACCAAGCCCGCGCTGTCGCCGACTAGAAAATCGTAAAGGAGGTAGAACCGACGTTCGCCATTCGCAGGAGTCCAGTCGCCCAAATTCCGCTATTACCTTCATCGCTTTGACGAACTGATTTTTTTTTCTTATAAGTTAATTGTTTTGAACCAACGATAGTGGTGCAGGATTGTTGTGTCGATGATGGTGGTGGTAGGAACCGGCAGCACTTTGAGCTATTAGATGAAGACCATCATCCCATCGAACCACCTATAATCTTAAACCACAATTCCCAAATTCGAATCCTAACTTTACAGATTAGTATACTCAAATGATTTCAAAACAATTTTAGAATCTGAATCCGAATTTTTAGAGGAAAGAGATAACCTTTAAGTTTCACATTCATAACCAGACAACAAAAGTCTGAATCCATGATATTATATATTTCAATCAAACCAAATAATATCAACTTAATTAATTAACAAAACTATAAGAGAATCATCGATTCATCATGAATAACTATAATAGAACCGAAGATATTCTTCCTTCAAAAGAATTATCAATCTATCGAATGTTAACACATAAAGAATAACACATCTCAATAATTCAACGTGATGGGCTCCGATACCACTTGTTGGAATTAATAGAAATAATTCATACCCTATAATCATCATATGAATTATCAAGAAACAAACATAAAACTGAATCCAAATCGGAAGCGTACCTTAAATCTGTAAATCCATGTATATTACAATCAATACCACATATCCGTGTTGACGCCTGTGAGTCTTTAATTGGGTTGTCATCTTCCATAGTCAAATCCCTTAAGTCCTCATGGTTTCTCTCTCTAAGATGGGGAAGAGGAGATGAGCAAACGATTGATTTGACTTGGGGATTAGAACCCTAATGAGAATTCCTTATATACTAGGACAATTAAGAGTCCAACAATCCTAATTGACTACTATTGGGTCTCTACACATTGCAAAGCCTATATCCATTAGATATTCCTGTTTGATACTTGCTTTTATCTTAATTTTGATGATTTTATTTTTTACACCAAAACAATGTTTTTAATTGTTGTCCAAATACTCCTAAATGATTTCAAATGGTTTCAATATTTTCAGGAGTATTTCTTCAAGTTTTATTTGAGGATAAAATTGGACAACACTTTTAATGATTTTATGTTTATAAGATTTCACTTCAAAACAAGGTTCCTAAATATTGTCTAAATACTCCCGATTGATTTAAAATGTTTTTACTAAATTTTTGAGTATTTCTTGAGTTTTATTTTCGACAAAAATAGGACAACATTTTGCCTCGAGGTCAACCTACGCCCCTATAGGGCAACCCGTACCTTAAGAGTACGTTGAAACAATAAAATTGAACCTGGAGTATAAAAAGGTCGGCCGGTCGGAGTCAAGGCGTCAAAGTCAGTGCGCCGCCCAGTGGTGCGACCGGTGCTCGCAAGTTTTGTTGAAACAGAAACTCCTGTTCTTCACTTCTTTGAGACATGGACCGGTTGGGCATAGGGGTGACCGGTCGAACCCCACGTCGACCAGGTCTCCTATGTAAAAATGTTGTGTCATTTTTGAACTTCTATTCTGCGCGACGGCCGCCCTATGTTTTGACAAACAAATTTCGACGTTTTGACAAAGATACATCTTTTCCTTAAAATGTGGGATTGATTTCTAACATCTATATTCTTGATTTTAATTGTATTTTTTCAGTAGATTTTCAATCTCCAAGAGGAGCCTATGCTTGATCAATCATCTCCTATAAATAGAGGAAGTTTTGGAGCAACCAAAACAACAATTGAGATACAACACAACAAGATACACTTCAAGCAAACACTTGTTTTTCATTGTCATTATTCTTGTTGTAATTTTGCCTAGCTTATCACTTTCACATTCTTGAGGTCTAGGCTATTCTTGATTACACTTTGCACTCATATTGTAATATTCATTATTGAGTTGTAATCTTGATTTTTGGTCATCATTCAACACAAGACATCCTTGTGAGTATTCTTGTGGTAAGAATACACTTGGGTGATCTAGGTGATAGGTGTATCAAGCGTGTGGTGCTCTTGAGGTGTTGAAGAATTTGGTATTCTTCAAGATTGAAGATTGTGGTGATCTTCAAAGGTGCCGTTGAAGGAAGATTGTGGTAATCTTCAAAGGGAGATTGGGGTAATCTCCAAAGGTGGTGTTGAAGAAGAGTGTGGTGCTCTTCAAGGTGTTGTAAGTTGAGTTTGTATTAATTTTGGTAATTAATAAAATTCTTTTTCTTTTTGAAATCCATCCCGAATATACTAGGGTGGTAGAGGATTAGGCCCTAGGTGGGTTGAACCTCTATAAATCGATGTGTGTTGTTTACATTCCGCACCTTTATTATTGTCTTTGAGCATTCGGTTCGAAAAAGAGGGTAAAATCGAAAAGATGGAGATAATCTATTCACCCCCCCTCTAGATTATCGTAGCCGCTTGGACTTACAAGTGGTATCAGAGCCAAACTCTTTGGCAAGCTCGTTTCACATCGCGAGTGAAGAGGAATGATCGTCGGCTACGAACGAAGCTCATCTTACCGGCACCTCCACCACCAAGCCACCACTATTTAATTGCAAAAATTTTATATTTTGGAAAGAAAGAAAGGAATGTTATCTATAAGGTTGCGGGTTCGATATTTGGAACATCGTCATAAATGGAGAATCCATTCCAATGAAAGACACACCACACACCTCCAAAGGCCTCAAAGAGCTAAATGATGAAGATAAGAAAATCATCTCCTTAAATGGTAAAGCTCTCAATATTTTATATTGTTCACTTACTTATTTGGAATATGAACATATTGTAGGAATTCGATCGGAACATGAAGTATGGCAAAAATTAGAAGCCATTCATGAAGTATATGCAAATGATAAGAGCAATTCAAAAGCATCTACTTCTCAAAGGTATACAATGTCAAATCTAAGGAACAAGCCTCTTACAACTTCCAACCATGAAGAAGTTGAACATTGTCTTATGGGCATTGAAGAAGAAAATGAGATATGTCTTAAACCCTCTGCTTCTTATGATATTGTTATTCAAAATGATTATGGTGATTTGCAAAATGATTTTAATGATCTTCAAAATGAATTCCAAGGTTTACTTGTTAAGTACAAAAATTTGAAAAAGGAATTCAATGTTTTGAAAAATGAAAAGGATAGTTTATTTACTTCCTATGAATCACTATCATGTGCTCACACCACCACAGTTGATATGGTTAGAAACCTTGAAAAACAAAATAGTACTCTTGTTGAGGATATTAATTGCATGAAAAATGATTTATCAAATCCCAGCTTGAGTACCAATAAATTGCCCAATATTGTGAATGTTAATGGTTCTTGTTGGGAAATTATTTTGTAGATTTTGATGAATGCCATGTAAAACTTAGAATAGAAAGTTGACACCCCATTTTTGTTGTAAATTGCATTGTAATAGATAGGGCTGGTCGAGCTTAGTTAAGTCAGCTATGCCTGAACATGCAAGAAGACAACTGGAGATTAGAAGGAAAGCTCCGCTGTGAGGCAGCTGAGTATGGCAAAGAAGAGAAGATAGGAACTCGACTGAAGGTGCAGCAGAGATGCAGCTGAGTGAAGTATCAGTCAAGTCAACTCAAGATAGCCAAGTCTCAAGTTGAAGTGACATAAGAGTCATCCAATGATTGGAAGCTGACTCGAAGTCACCTGGGGAAGGCAAGGAAATGCAGTCAAGTCGAGATAACTGAAAGAGATCCGTTGCACAGAAATCAAGAGAATTACTTAAACAAGTAATACTTCCATACTACCTTTCTTAAAGTGCACAGTCCCAAAAGCGTGCAAAAGGAATAAACCAATGGGAAGCACTGCACCTATGTCAGATCTCTGAAAAGCTGAAGGATCATTTATACGAGGAAATGTCAATTCCAAGAACTGCAACAAGACAAGCCAACAACCACAAGTGACTTTCAAAAACAAGCCTATCTCTTCAACGGGCAAATTTTTGAAAGACCACTATAAAAGGCTGAGGAGTTTTATTGAGAAAAGGTTACCTTGACCATCTGAAAATTGAACACAAGCAAGAAAGAAACATTTGTAACCTGAAATATTCTCAAGTTATTAAATGCTCAATCCTCAAGCCTACATTACGAAGGAAATTAATCCTACACTCACATGTGAAGGAAAGACGACTTCAAGCAGTTGAAGAGGAAACATTTGAAGAATCAAGGGTCTACATTCCACGAAGGATTGTAGGAAGGTTCAAGGTCGAACCAGGCTTAAGTTATTTGGAGGGCTTCGTGATCAAATCCAAGGAACTTCAGCAAGTGGGTCAGAGTAGCAAGACAACCGCCTCTATAAAGAAGCCGAGTCGCACGAGAAGCCGTTGTGTGACCAAGGCATCTCGGATCGAGTCCAAAAGGATCAAGTCACCTGTGTGATCAAAACTTGTATCCGGATTCGTTAACCACTCGTATATTGATCAATACTTAGTGGATTGCTCTAGGAGTTGGAGAAGAGAGGAGTAGAATAATTACCCCATCTTTGAACCTCTATAAAAACTTATTGTGTCATTTATATTTTAGCACTTTAATTTTCGCATCTTATTTTTATATCACGATGAATCGATTTCCAATTGATAATCAACTGAGTGCTAAAACCAAGTATTGAAACAAACTTAAACCAAATTCAAGGGTGTTAAGTCTTCCGCTGAAAACATATCACAGTCGAGTTGAGTCTTTAGTCAAAACAGCTGAGTTAGTCTATCAACACTCAATCGAGTCCGTTGAATGACTAACTCTCACCGATTAACTAACTTAGTGTCCATCAAGGACTCGTGTGAAGTATTAACTCGAACTTTTTAAAAGGACTAAATCGAAAAGTTGGTAAGGTTTATTCAACCCCCCCTTCTAAACCTTACACTCACACCCCTTGGGACCTACAAGTGGTATCAGAGCGGTTGGTTCATTGAGCCTTCCGCACTGGTTACTGAACTAGATCTCCAAATCTTTCAAAGATTGTTTCAGTACTTGATCTTTCAAAACTCTTTTAATCAGCAAAGTTATTATCATGGAAGCAAATTTGACACGCATCCCTATGTTCACTATTGAGGAATTTGATGATTGGAAAATTTGTATACAGGCCCATCTATCAACATTACACGATGAAATGTGGATAGTGATAGAAGATGGGCCACTACCAATTTTAAAAGTGAACACAACTATAAGGAGAGCTGCAGCTGAAGGTGAAGAGGATGTTGCTCCCAGACCAACTATGGTTGAAAAACCGATAGCTGAATGGACAAATGATGACAGGAAAAGATATAACTTGGACAATGTGGCCAAGGACATTCTTTACAAAACTTTGGACAAAGCCATGTTCAATAAAGTCAAATCATGCAAAACGGCTAAAGAAATCTGGGACAAGCTAACCTTGATTTGTGAAGGCTCAGAGCAAATCAAGGAAAATAAACTATCATTTCTTTGTACAAAAATTTGAGAATTTTAAAATGCTTGCAGGAGAGACCTTGGATCGGTGGATGCTCGGTTCATAGAAATTATCAATGAGCTATCGCACTTGGAAAAGAATATACAGAAGGAAATGTGTATGAAGATTCTAAGAAGTCTCCCGGTGAATGGGAAATGAAGGTCATGGCATCGAGGCATTCCATGGACCTATCCAAGACATCCAACCATGAGCTATTCTCGGATCTCAAGGCCTACGAATTTGAGCCGAGGAGAAAAGACCAAGAGGAGACAATTGTGCCCAAAACAATTTGCTCTAATTGTTAAGGATGGCAAGAGAGCCGAGGTCAAAGAAGTCATTGACTAAGAGGAAATAACCCCGATGGTTAAAAGGTTTAACAAGTTCTTCAATAAGAACTACAAGAGAGGCAAGGGTGAATCCTCCGGAAGACACTCGGCTCCCTCCAAGTCAAGGGAAGATAGGCCAACCAAGAGAGCAGAGCATCAAAAAGTTGAATATCAAAGGGTCGACAATCCAAGAATGGAAAGAGTCGATCAAAATGTTGAAAACCTATCTTTGAAGCGCAGACAACCAGGTCACTATGCCATTGATTGCCCATATCCTATAGTCAACAAATACAGGAATGAAGAGGAAAGAAAAGTCTTGAGAGAAAGAAGACAAGAAAAGAAAAAGGCAATGTTGGTCGCAGAGATCACGAGACAAACCAAGTCAAAAGACACAACCGATTGATTGAGAGTAGTGAAGCCGACTACTCAAGTGACTCTGAAGAAGAAGCCTTGATATGTTTAATGGCCAAGGAACAAGACCAACTCGACCAAGAAGATGAGGTATACTCTAACTCATCACACTCGGATTCTAGTGTGATGGATCGTGACACACACACTTCATCACCCACTGATCTTTATGATTCATTAGGCAAAATGATGAAAGACTTTGAACACATTAAATCCTCACACACACTACGAAATGAGGAAAAAAACCTACTCAAGAGTTAAACTCTCGGTGACTAAGGAGCCGAGTACTCTAAGTCAAATAGCCGATGAGAATAAAAGTCTAAAGGCCGAAAATGCTAAGTTAATAAAGTAAATAGTCGCTATAGAAAAGAGGGATAATGACCTCAAATATGTGATTGCCTCATTCACTAAGGCATCTAAATCCTTGGATGACCTTATTATGAGTCAAAGAGAATGTGGAGACAAAGACAGCTTAGGATTTAATTCCTCTCGTGCTATGTCAAGCTCCAAAAGTGATTTTGGAAAAAGGATCTTAAAGTAATGAAGTATCTCAAAAATCTAAAACTCCAAATGGTGCACACACATTTATTTCAAAGCACAATCACATGCAAACCGGCCTTGGTTATAAAGGAAAAGGAAAAGCAACTTGAGTTGAGTGTCTTTGAGAGGACAGTGAGAAGAAATCGGTGAGTTCCTCAAACAAACTCCAAATAGGAAATACTCAGAAAGAAGAAACAGAGCTACCAAAAGTCCCTAAATTCTATAAAATAAATATATATGATGGGAATGGTAGAAACTACCCAAGCCAAACGATTGGAATAATGTGAACTATCAAAAAGATCTATGGAATATAAGTTCTAAATGGCAAAGGCCTAAAACTCAACAAAGGCCATTCCAAAGGCATAAGAGCTATAATCATCACACTTATGCACCTAGGCACTACACTCGTAAATATCACAACTACCCAAATACAAAGAATTGCTAAAACACATTCACAGCATACAGACAAAAGAGACAAAATGTCTATGAATCTAGAACCCCAAGCAATTTGCTAAAGTTAATTATGATTATGGCACTGATAGATGGCAACCTCTTAGAGTCAAATCATTTGGCTATAGGCTGGTTCGATCATCTTATAATACTAACCCCTCAGGACCCAGGCAAGTATGGGTACCTAAAATCTAATTTCCTTGATTGTAGGTTCAAGGAACAATGAAGTGAGTGCCAAGGAACCTGGTACATGGATAGTGGCTGTTCCAGACATATGACAGGAAACAAGAAAAATCTGTCAAAATTCAAGGAAGTCAGAGGTGCAAAAGTCATATTTGGAGGAAATGAAGCTCCAGGAGAAATAAGGGGCAATGGATCCATCAAGAAAAATGGATTAGAAATCACAGATGTTGCATATGTTGAAGGACTCAACTTCAACTTGCTAAGCATCAGCCAACTTTGTGACAAGGGTTATAATGTTGGATTCAACATGGGTATATGCCAAATCAAGGACATCAATCCAATGAAGTTGTGTTGCAAGGATGCGGAGACAAAAGAACATGCATGTGGTAGATTGGTCAATCGCAACACCAAGCACTTGTCTACTAGCAAAAAAGAGCACCGAATCTAGTTGGGTGTGGATCAATTTCAAAACAATTAACAAGCTTGCCAGGGCAATCTTGTAGAAGGACTTCGGACTCAGTATATAAGAAGGACGGTGTATGTATGTGATGCATGCCGATGGGAAAACAAATCAAATCATCATTCAAAGAAAAGACATGTCCATCTTCAACTAGAATATTGCACCGCTACATATGGATCTATTTGGTCCAGTTGAACCAGCTAGCATAAGTGGGAATAAATACACCTTGGTGGTAGTAGATGACTACTCAAGATATACATGGACAATATTCATGTGTAAGAAGAAAGAAACTCGCAGAAACTACCACGGTGATGAAATGAATCCAAAATGAGAAGAGTCAAACCATTATCAAAATAAGATCCGAGAGAGGAACCGAGTTTGTCAATGGTATAATCACTCAATAATCGTATTGAAAATGGTATTGGTCATGAATTATTCGCAACAAGGACTCCACAACAAAATGGAGTTGCGAGAAAGAAGGAATGTAACTCTTAAAAAAGCAAAGCAAGGACCATGTTAGTCAAGCAGGTCGCTTAAAAGATTTTGGGTCAAGCAATAAACACAAAGATGCTATACTCAAAATAGATGCATGATAAACAGACGGTGACAAAGACTCCCTATGAGATTTGGACAGGAGAAAGCCAAATGTTGCATACTTCAAAATATTTGGATGCAAATGCTTCATCCACAACAATGGCAAAGATAATTTAAAGGCTTTTGATGCTAAAGCCGATGAAGGTATCTTCTTAGGATACTCACCAAAGCAAAGCCTACAGAGTGCTCAACAAGTGGACAATGGTTACGAAGAATCCATCCATGTGGTGTTTGATGAACCCAATGTAAATGGGGAAGATATTGAAGAGTCGGTGATAAGTGAATCAACCAACCATGCGAAGAGTCCCTATGTTGAAGTTGAAGCAAGTCGGAATTATAAACCCGAAGAAGATGAGATAGTTGAGTCTCAAAAACACTGGAAAATTTGCGGCTAAGTGATGATGAGAGAGTGATCAAAATAACACAGTGCAAGACGATCAATCCAGCTAACTTACTCCAACCTGATATAAGATTGGCTGAGAGACCATCCACCAGAACTAGTCATTGGAGATGTAAGAGAAGGTGTCAAAACGAGATCCAGAACTCAACAAGAAGCAATGTTCACATGCTTCATCTCACAAATAGAACCAAAAGATGTGTCTCAAGCATTGGATGACACACATTGGATTCAAGCTATGCAAGAAGAGATGAATCAGTTTGAAAGAAATAAAGTGTGGGAATTGGTTCAAAGACCTACCCATCAAAATGTTATTGGCACTAAATGGGTGTTCAGAAACAAGATGAATGAGGAAGGTTCTGTGGTAAGAAACAAAGCAAGATTGGTAGCCAAAGGATATTGCCAAGAAGAAGGGATAGATTTTGATGAAACATTTGCTCCTGTGGCAAGATTGGAAGCCATAAGGATGTTTCTTGCCTATGCAGCTCACAAGAACTTTATTGTATATCAAATGGATGTAAAGAGTGCATTTCTTAATGGTTTATTGGAAGAAGAAGTGTATGTTGAACAACCTCCATGATTTGAGCAGAAGACTCTTGGAGATAAAGTATACAAACTCAAGAAAGCTCTATATGGATTGAAACAGCACCCAGAGCATGGTATGATACATTGTCACAATTCTTGATCGAGAACGGATTCACAAAAGGCAAAGTGGATAGAACACTCTTCTTAATTCAAGATAGGAAGAGTATCGCTTGTTCAAATATATGTGGATGACATCATCTTTGGATCCACAAACAAAGAGTGTGTGATAAATTTTCAAATCTCATGCAAACCAAATTCGAAATGAGCATGATGGGAGAACCGACATTCTTCCTGGACTCCAAGTGAAACAAATGAATGATGGAACCTTCATAAGTCGACAAAATACACCAGAGATTTAATGAAGAAATTTGGTATGGAAGATAAGTCTTCTCGTGAAAATACCAATGAATACATCATCAAAATGGATATGGATGGATGGCAAGCCTCAGATCAAACAAGATATAGAGCACTTATTGGATTATTGCTCTATCTCACAGCAAGCAGGAAGAATGGATGCCCGGGTTATGAACATCTTGAGAACGCTGATGCAAAAACGAAGTTGAGAGAACACATTGAGCACATGCATGAAGCTCACACCGCCGAGATAAAAGCTGCGTGAGCAAAATAAGAGTGATCTACAGCGTTTGGAAGAAACCATGAATAGAAAATTCACCTTCTCGGCCGAGATGAAGCTACTTTCGGCAGAGTCCAACGCTACTCAATCCGAATTTCGTCGTCGCATACTCCGCAGCAGACTCGAGAGTAACTCTACCATCGCAGGCTCGACTTCCCGCTTGCCAAGTATGTTTCAGTGTCCCCTCTCTTTTGATGATGCCAAAAAGGGGGAAGAGGAATACCTTAAAGCACGTAAGAGATCCGGTTTGAAAAAAAGAGGATGCAAATGCGAAGGGAAAGACAATCGAGGAAGCACTGAAACAAAAGAAAGGAAAATCTGTTGAGGGGGAAGGATCGAAAGATGTGACCTTGATGATTGCACAAACCCCCAACAAGGTCTTGTCACAACGATATTATATCAACAAACTCCCCGTGACTCGCCACTCCAACACTCTGCTATATCGAAAAGAGAAAGACAATTGAAGCAGGGATGGAGGAAGTGGAAGGAAGAATGGATGCCGGGTTATGAACATCTTGAAACAACATGGAGGCATTCCAAAGAGACAGAGACACTTATGCCATCTCGATGTCGGGACAGAGCCACGATCAGTTGATGAATTTAAAATGCTCGATCTCAAGGATACTTTGCAAATATGTTTATGGCTCAAGCTTGGGACTTGTACCGGGAAAAGGGTCTCACACGTTATGTGAAGAAGCCGACAGCAGCAGACTACCAGATCACTCTGCTGGTCACTCCGCCGGTCACTCACCGAAAGAAGAAGACCCTAGTACAATACACGCGCAGGTAGAGGAAGAATCGTGGTGGAGGAAGAGGTTTTGAGACCAGGCCTCCGCCCAAAAACATTGAATACGTAGATCCAGGCAAGAAAGGAGGGATCTATGGGCTGGTCTTGACCAAATAGCAAATTTGCAAGTGGCTAAAAGTAATCTTGAGTATGCGAAAAGAATAGAAGAAGAAAACAAGAGACAAACTCAGCTATGGGAGAAAAGACAAGAAAGATTAAGAAGAGATGAAAGTGCCAGAAGGCATATGAAAAGAAGAAGAAGGCGGTGACGATGAGAAAAAGAGAAGAAGAAAGAAGATCTTGAACAAGATGAAAGAAGGAGAAACGAAGGAGATGAAGTGTTCTTTGCTCACCCCTTCATGTATTTTATGATGTAAATACATACTATGTAAGTCTTCTCGCAATAAAGCTATAAATTCTTTATTTTTCGTGTAGACAAATGTTTGCTCGATACACCTTGTAAACAATTGTGTAAAAGAACAAGAATGTTATGATCAATAAAAAGATTGATTCTATGCATACATTCTATGTGAATACACTATCTGTATGTATCTTTGCTATTTGCATTTTTGAATGGTTTAAGTTTTGGCATAATCAAAAAGGGGGAGATTGTTAGGAAATTTATTGTTTAGATTTTGATGAATTCCATGTAAAACTTAGAATAGGAAGTTGGCACCCCATTCTTGTTGTAAAATGTATTGTAATAAATAAATATTTGGCCAAGCCGAGTTAAGTCACTACACCCTAACATGCAAGAAGACAATCAAGACTAGAAGGAAGACTCCACTCGCGAGACAGTGAGTATGGCGAAGAAGAGTAGACGGGAACTCTATCAAGAAGCGGTGAGATGCGGTGAGTGGAGTATCATCAAGTCAACTCAAGAAAAGCCAAGTCTCAAGTTGAAGTGATCAAGAGTCATCCAATGATTGGAAGTCGACTCTAAGTCACCCGGGGAAAGCAAAGAAATGCAATCAAGTCGAGATAAATGTAAAAGATCCGTTGCACAAAAATCAAGAGAATTACTTAAACAAGTAATATCTCCATACCACCTTTCTGAGTGCTCACCCCGAAGCGTGCAAAAGGAATGAACCAATGGGAAACACTACACGTGTCGAACTCGAAAAAGTGAAAGACAATTCATACGAGGAAAGGCAAAACGACAAGCGACTTTCAAAATAAGCCTATCTCTTCAAGTGACTTTGAAAAAATAAAAGAGAAATGATGAAAAGAGGATGAACGTAAAACGTTCAAGCAATTATTAGAAAATCTAAAATATTCTCAATCCTCAAGCCTACACTACGAAGAACATCAATCCAACACTCACCTGTGAAGGAAAGATAACTTCAATCGGTTGAAGAGGAAAATACTTGAAAAATCAAGGGGTCTACTACATTCCACGAAGGATTGTAGGAAGGTTCAAGGTCGAACCAAGTCTTAAGCATTTGGAGGGCTTCGTGATCAAGTCCAAAGAGCTTGAGTGAGTGAGTTGTAGTAGCAAGGCAAGCTGTGAAGAAGCTCGAGTCGCACGAGAAGCCACGGTGAGTGATCAAGGCATCTCCGGATCGAGTCCCAAAGGATCAAGTCATTTGTGTGATCAAGACTTTGTATCCGGACTATTACCACTTTGTATATTGATCAATACCTAGTGGATTCCTCCGGGAGTTGGAGAAGAGAGGAGTAGAAGAATTACCCCATCTTCGAACCTCTATAAAAATTCCATTGTGTCATTTACATTTCAAAGACTTTAATTCCTGCATCTTAATTGTTTAAATCGGCCGATAAATTTGCTATCCACTTGATAATTTCTAAGTACTAAACCAAGCACTAAATCCTTGCTTAACCAAACTTAAGGGTGTTAAGTCTTCCGCCGAAAAACAAAAACCACAGTTGAGTTAATTTAGACCTAACAAATTTGAGTTATTCCATCAAACTTCGTTGAGTCCTGTTGAGAGACTAACTCTACCGATTAACTAAATTGATTGTCCATCAAGGACACTGTTGTGTATTATCAACTCGAATATTTAACAAGACTAAATCGAAAATTTGGTAAGGTTTATTCAACCCCCTTCTAAACCTTACACTTACACCCCTTGGGACCTACAAGTGGTATCGGAGCGGTTGGTTCATTGAGCCTTCCGCACCGGTTCTCGAACTAGATCTCCAAACTTTTCAAAGTCCGCTTTAGTACTTAAACTCTCAAAACTCTTTTTATCATTAAAAGTTATTATCATGGAAGCAAATTTGACACGCATCCTTATGTTTGAAGAATTTGATGATTGGAAAATTCGTATGCGAGTGCTCATCTATCAAAGATTACATGATGAGATGTGGATAGTGATAGAGGATGGGCCACCGCAAATCTTAAAGGTGAACACATTTGTAAGAAGAGTTGCAGTTTGAAGGAGAAGAGGATCTTTGCTCCTGCGGACGGTCATGGTTGAAAACCAAGAACCGAATGGACAAATGATGACAGAAAAAGATACAACCTGACAATGTAGCCAAGGACATCCTTTACAAAACCTTGGACAAAGCAATGTTCAATAAAGTCAAATCATGCAAAATGGCTAAAGAAATGGGGACAAGCTAACATTGATTTGTGAAGGCTCGAGCAAATCAAAGAAAACAAATTATCGGTGGTGTTGAAATTTGAGAACTTCAAAATGATCTCAGGAGAAAACCTGGATCAACCGGATGCTCGGTTCACGTAAATCACCAATGAGTTATCTCGCACTTAGAAAGGAATATACACGAATGAAATGTGTATGAAGATCCTAAAAAGTCTTCCGGTGAATGGGAAATGAAGGTCATGGCACTAAGACACTCCATGGACCTATCAAAGACATCCAACCATGAACTATTCTCGGACCTCAAAGCCTACGAGTTTGAGCCGAGAAGAAGAAAAGACCAGGAAGAGACAATTTGTACCTAAAACAAGTTTGCTCTAATTGTTAAAGATGGGAAGAGAGCCGAGGTCAAAGAAGTCATTGATCCGGAAGAAATAGCCCACGATGGTTAAAAGGTTCAACAAGTTCTTCAAAAGAACTACAAGAGAGGAAAGGGCGAATCTTCCGTAAGACACTCGGCTCCCTCCAAATCAAGGGAAGATAGACCAACCAAGAGAACAGATCATCAAAAAGTGAATATCAAAGGTCGATAATCCAAGAATGGAAAGAGCGATCAAAAGGTGAATATCTATCGAACGTAGACAACCAGGTCACTATGCCATTGATCGCTCATACCCCGTAGTTAACAAATACAGGAATGAAGAAGAAAGAAAAGTCTTGAGAGAAAGAAGACAAGAAAAGAAAAAGACAATGTTGGCTGCAGAGACTCTTCAAAAACAACCAAGTCAAAAGACATAAGCCGATTCGAGAGAGCAAAGTGAAGCCGACTATTCAAGTGACTCGAAGAAGAAGCCCCGACCGCTTGATGGCCAAGGAACAAGATCAACCCGACCAAGAAGATGAGGTACACTCTAACTCATCAAACTCGGACTCTAGTGATAGTGATCGTGACACACACACTTCATCACCCACTCGATCTTTATGATTCATTAGGCAAAATGATGAAAGATTTTGAACACATTAAATCCTCACACACTTTGTTAAATGAGGAAAACAAGCCTACTCAAGAGCCAAAACTCAAAGTCGACTAAGGAGCCGAGTACTCTAAGTCAAATAGTGATGAGAATGAAAGTTTAAAAAGGTGAAAATGCTAAATTAATAGCAGAAATTGCTGCTATAGAGAAGAGAGAGAATGATCTCAAAAATGTTATTGCCTCATTCACTAAGGCATCTAAATCATTGGATGATCTTATTCATGAGTCAAAGAGAATGTGGAGACAAGACATGCTTAGGATTTAATTCCTCTGTGCTATGTCAAACCTCAAAAGTAATTTTGGAAAAAGGATCTTCAAGCCATGAAGAGTCTAAAAATCCAAAACTCTAAATGTTGCACACACATTCACTCCAAAGCACAATTACATGCAAACGGCCTTGGTTATAAAGGAAAAGGAAAAAGCCAGTTGAGAGTGCGCTGAAAGGACATTTGAGAAGAGATTCATTTTGAGTTCCTCAAACAAACTCCAAACGAAAAATACTGTAAAGAAGAAGCAGAGCTACCAAAAACCCCAGAAATCCATAAAAGAAATACATATGATGGGAATGGTAGAAAATATCCAAGCCAAACTGATTGGAATAATGTAAACTATCAAAGATAGACTTATGGAATATAAGCCCAAATGGCAAAGGCCTAGAACTCAAGAAAGGCCATTCCAAAAGTATAAGAGCTTTCATCAAAGCACACATATGCACCTATGCACTACACTCAGAGACACCACAATCACCCAAAGAAGGCGATTGCTAAAACTTATACACAGCATACTGACAAAAGAGACAGCTTGTATGAACCTAGAATCCCCAAGCAATTTGCCAGGATTAATTATGATTATGGCATCGATAGATGGCAACCCCTTAGAGTCAAATCATTTGGCTATAAGTTGGTTGGATCATCTTACAATTCTAACCCCTCAAGACCTGCACAAGTATGGGTACCAAAATTTAATTTCCTTGATTGCGGAGTTCAAGGAACATTTGAGTGCCAAGGAACCTGGTACATGGATAGTGGTCGCATTCGGACACATATGACAGAAATAAGAAAAATCTGTCAAAATTCAAGGAAGTTAAAGGAGCAAAACTCATATTTGGAGGAAATGAAGCTCCTGGTGAAATAAGAGGCATTGGATCCATCAAGAGGAATGGATTAGAAATCACGGATGTTGCATATGTTGAAGGACTCAACTTCAACTTATCGAGCATCGATCAACTCGTGACAAGGGCTACAATGTTGGATTCAACATGGGTGTATGCCAAATCAAGGATATTGAATCAAATGAAGTTGTGTTGCAAGGATGCGACAAAAGAACATGTATGTAGTAGATTGGTCAACCGCTACACACATCACCTGTCTATTAGCAAAGAGCACATCTAAATCAAGTTGGTCGTGGCACAAAAAGCCGAGTCACCTAAATTTCAAAACGATTAACAAGCTTGCAAGAAGTAATCTTGTGGAAGGACTTCGGACTCAAGTATACAAGAAGGAGAGTATATGTGATGCATGTCGGAAGGAAAACAAATCAAATCTTCATTCAAAGAAAAGACATGTTCATCTTCAACAAGAATATTGCATCGCTACATATGGATCTATTTGGCCCGTGGAACCGGCCAAAGACATAAGTGGAAAGAAATACACCTTGGTGGTAGTAGATGACTACTCAAGATATACATGGACAATATTCATGTGTAAGAAGAAAGAAACTCTATAGAAACTACCACACGGTGATGAAGAGGATTCAAAACGAGAAAAGCCAAACCATTATCAAAATAAGATCGACAGAGGAACCGAGTTTGTCAATGGAATAATAACTTATTATTGCATTGAAAATGGTATTGGTCATGAACTTTCAAGCAGCAAGGACTCCACTGTTGAGAATGGAGTTGCGAAAGGAGGAAAGAACTCTCAAAGAAGCAAAGAAGGACCATGTTAGTCAAGCAGGCTACCAAAAAGATTTTGGTCAAGCAATCAACACGACTTGCTACACTCAAAACAGATGTATGATAAACAGGGACGGTGACAAAGATGCCCTATGAGATTTGGGTGGAAGAAAACCAAATGTTGCATATTTGAGAATATTTGGATGTAAATGCTTCATCCACAACAATGGCAAAGACAATCTAAAGGCTTTCGATGCTAAAGGCGATGAAGGTATCTTCATGGGATACTCGGTGAAAGCAAAGCCTCTGAGTACTCAACAAAAGGACTATGGTTGCGGAAGAATCTATTCATGAGGTATTCGATGAGCCAAATGTAAATGGAGAAGACATTGAAGAGTCGGTGATAAGTGAATCATCCAACCATACGTAAGAGTCCTATCTTTGTCAAGTCAAGTCGAATTATAAATTGTAAGAAGAAGATGAGATAGTGAATCTCAAAACAAATTTGGAAAATTTGCGGCTAAGTGATTATGAGAGAGCGACCACAAAGAACACGTACCGCAAGACGATCAATCCGGCCTAACTTACTCCAACCTGATGTAAGATGGCCGAGAGACCATCCAATTTAACTTGTCATTGGAAATATAAGAGAAGGTGTCAAAACAAGATCCGAACTCAACAAGAAGCCATGTTCACATGCTTTATCTCCCAAATAGAGCCCAAAGATGTGTTACAAGCATTGGACGACACACACGGATTCAAGCTATGCAAGAAGAGTCAATCGGTTTGAAAGAAATAAAGTATGGGAATTAGTTCAAAGACCCACACATCAAAATATTGGTACCAAATGGGTGTTCGAAACAAGATGAACGAGGAAGGTTACGCGGGTAAGAAATAAGGCAAGATTAGTAGCCAAAGGATATTGCCAAGAAGAAGGAATAGATTTTGATGAAACATTTGCTCCTCGTAGCAATATTGGAAGCTATAAGGATGTTTCTTGCATATGCGACTCACAAGAATTTCATTGTATATCGATGGATGTAAAAAGTGCATTCCTAAATGGTTTATTGGAAGAAGAAGTGTATGTTGAACAACCTCCAGGATTTGAGCAGAAGACTCTTGGAGATAAGGTATACAAACTCAAGAAAGCCTTGTATGGGTTAAAACAGCACCGGAGCATGGTATGATACTTTGTCACAATTCCTAATCGAAAAATGGATTCACAAAAGGAAAAGTGGATAGAACACTTTTCGTAATTCAAGACAAAAAGAGTATACTACTTGTTCAAATATATGTGGATGACATCATTTTTGGATCCACAAACAAAGAGTGTGTGAAAAATTTTCAAACCTCATGCAAAGTAAATTTGAAATGAGCATAATGGGAGAGCTAACATTCTTCCTTGGACTCCAAGTGAAACAATCAAGGATGGAACCTTTATAAGCCAAACAAAATACACCGAGAGACTTAATGAAGAAATTTGGTATGGAGGAGAAGTCCTCTCGTGAAAATACCAATGAATACATCATCAAAATGGACATGGATGCGGATGGCAAGCCAGTAGATCAAACAAGATACGAGAGCGATTATTGGATCATTGCTCTATCTTACAAAGAAGCAGCCGGACATCACCTTTCTTTGTAGGTGTATGTGCAAGATTTCAATCGCTCCAAAAGAGAGCCATATGACAAAATGACTAAGAGAATATTGAGATACTTGAAAGGAAGCCAAGTTGGCTTATGGTATCCAAAGGAAGGTGGATTCAAGCTAATTGGCTATTCGAGACTGACGACTATCCGATGCAGAGTTGATGAAAAAGCACCTCGGCACATGTCAAATGCTAGGAAACAGTGATTTCTGGTTTAGCAAGAAGCAAAATTCAATAGCCACCTCTACACAAGCAGAATACATACATATAGGCGGCAAAATTGTTGTGCCCAAGTCCTATGGATGAGACAAGGTGAGAGACTATGAAGTTGAGAAAAAGAAATTCCAATCATGTGTGATAACACAAGTGCAATTGCAATCACTCAAAATCCTGTGTTGCACTCAAGAACAAAGCATATCGATGTCAGATATCACTTCATAAGAGACCATGTTGAAAAGAAGGACATCACCTTGGAATATATCTCAATTGATAAGCAGTTAGCTGACATATTCACAAAACCATTATGTGAATCATGATTTGAAGAACTCAAGCATGAGTTAGGGTTAATTGAGCTGAGTTAACACTCAGAAGACTCAAAGTAAAGAGATGAAACACAAAAAGAGGAAAAAGAGATGAACTCACAAATCAGCTAAGTAAATCAGCTGTATTGGAAAAACAGCTATACCAAGACAATTTGTTATTGAGTCACTAAGAGAACTATGAGAAGAAGAGTTAAATCGGCTAAGGGATGTTTCGAGTCACTTATGAGCAAAGTGACAAAAAACACAAATCGTTTTTTTAATGAGCGGGAATGTTTTTAAGAATGACGTCAAAGATAATGATGATATGTATGAGACATAAAGCCGCACACCAAGCTTATGATTGGATATAAATCTTTGCCGCATTAAATACGAGACATTAAATGCTAAATAGGCGTGCAAAATCTAAACCATTGATTTCGATCACATATCAAAAAACCACCCGCACGTCCTTTCATAAACCATACTTAAATCATTTTCATCCGTTTCTCTCACACACTACCAAAACTGTTCATTTCTCTCTCTCAAAAGCAAAGGCAAAAATTCTCTCAAAACCCTATCTATCTTCAAATCAATCTCTAAGTTTTTCTCGTGATAAAATCTGAAAAATGGCACCAACCTATGATTTTACCAAGTTAGGAAAGCAAATCCACACCGGTCTCTTTGTGGATTTCGACGGCATGGTGAAAAACAGGGGTCCGATGACACCCTAGTAAAGAAAATCGCCGAGAAATTGGAAACGCCCGGTGAAATCGTTTTCGATCTTTGGAATATCCGATGACCTATGTGGAGAAGGTCGCGACGATTCTACGTGAATGCCGAGATTCACGATGAAGGGATAAAGTCATCTATTCACGGGAAGCGGCTCACCATCTCTACCAAGGATTTGGTTGAACACCGCTCACTACCAACGGAAGGAGCATCGAAATTAACGGTTTGATGTAAACCTGGCTTCGCTTGGAAGGAAATAGCCAAGCCCGACTATCTTGATAAAATAGTTTACACAAAGCAAACAAGAGGTCTTTGAGGAGGATTATCACAAGTTTGTTGGACATAGTTGCCAAATGTATTGACATCAAATTTGCGGCTTTGACCAATCAAAAAAAAGTTGATCGTGATGGCGGCGATCATTGAAGAAAGGAAAATAAATCGGGCTGAGTTTGTTTACAAGCAGACTATGCCGAATGTAGGGAACAAATCCTTGAGGAAGATGGCACATTTGGAGGATCCCTAGGATATGGCCTCGGTGATTGGCGGATGATGGAGGTGAAAGGAGTCCCTCTTAGACATGGAAAGGCGTTCCATGTTAACAAGAGGATGTTCGAGATCAAACCTCTCGGCGGCGCACGTAAGAGAGCCTACGCCATGCCAAGAGAGCGACACGAGTGAGGGGAATCGGTGACGACCAAGATACAGATGTTTCCTCTCCACCAAAGAAGAAAGTCGCCCCGTTGTTGCTAAGAAGATTGTTGCTCTGCAAAGAAAGAAAGTCAAACCGCTCCCGCCCCTGCAGAGTGTCTCGCCCACAGCAGTGGTCGAGAAAGACTCTCAAATACCTTCTCCGATCATAAAAAAAGAGGAGATCGATAAGCCAAGACGGCCGGCTCCTCGAGAAGAAGACACAAACGGCCCCGCCGCCCAAGACTCGGAAGAAATCGTCTCGAACCGGACATCCCTCCGGTACAAACTAGAAGACGAAGAAGAATCATCAAGCGCTCCGAGCTTGAAAAACCGGCCTGAGTCAGCCACTCACCGAAAAAATACTAAATCGCAAGCAAAATCGAGTCCCAGATGTAATTGATGAAACATCTAAGTCATCAAGGCGATCAGCAGAGGCAACTGAAGAAATAACCGTAGTCCGCGCGGTGAGACACAAGAATAAGGCGACAGTGATGTGATGATCCTATCTCCACCTTACCCGGACATCCAAAATCGTCTGCGTGAGTGGAGGAAATGGAAATTGAGTAAATCAAGGGAACAGTTCCAACGGCCCGAGTTTATAGAAGAAGAAGAAGAATCGTTAAACTTCCTTGGACTAACCACTGTGATCAAAGATCTTTGGATGAAGACAATCGCACGAGACATCCTGAGATCTTCAAGGACAAGGAGAAGGAAAGACAGCAGAGCGAGAGGAAGATGAGGCACGGGAGAAGGCCAAGATTTGCCCTATTTCCGGCACCCAGAACACACACATCCTCTCCTTGATGTCTTCTCAGCGGTGATGAGGATCCGGACTCTGCGCCGCCACGTAAGAGTTGCAAATGCAGCAAGCATTGCACGAATCGAGAATCCTTCACGAGCAAAGATTAATGGAGGGACCAGGAGAGTCCTCCGAACACACCGAAATTGATCCAATGGGTGTGGTTGAAAAAATCGCCATGTTGTTCTTGCCACCACTTCCCACTCACTCGGAAGAAAGCAATAAGGAAATGGCGATGAAACTAGGATAGTGGGGACCCCGGTCGAGCCAACCCCTATTGAAGGTGTCTTACCACCGCCCCAACTATTTGAACACTCAATAGAAACAATGAGGGAGTTTGGAGACGAGTGACCCCATTCCAAGTCACTCGGGGTGCGCCCGAGGGGGAAACTCCTCCACTGCGGCAAAGGTCGGAGAATCTGCAGATGACTCAACAACGAATCCGGAGGCGAAGTAGAGGAAGTACAAACACTAAATGAACAACAAGTTGTCATCAACGAAGCTCGCCGATTGAGATGTTTTTTGGTGAGGTGCCAATCGCTACGAAGGCTAATGACGCTGGCCGATGCAATCGAGGCACATGAAGGAACAGCCACGGGAGTTAACACTGGCGATGAAAGTGCAATCCATGGGGTTGAGACTCCAATGGATGCCACCACAGAAGACCCTAAGACAGGTGACACTTTGTCGAAAGGGAGGTCCAGTCCTGCGCAATCGAGGCTGCAGGAGGTAATGAAGGCCCACGGGAGGTTGAGACTTCCGGGTAAAGAAGCAAGTAGAGAACATCCCTCCCCGCTATCATTGATCCATCCGAAAAAGGAGATAAGCGCGCTTCATGATTCCCAGGATAATCGATGTAACCTTTCCGGGATCGGAAGGCGACGAAGAAGCCGAGTCATCCCCGTGATGACTCCAAAAGACTCAGTGCGGATGTTCCAAGCACGAGCAAGTCGATCCCAAGACTACTCGTCAAACCTTTAATTTTGATGATGAACCACCAATGGAAATCTCATCATCGTCCGATGACGCTCGAGCACGGGCCGAGGACCGTCTACTCAATTGGAGAAACCAGTGAGACCAATGAAGTCTGTTGAAAATTGAGGCTCAACAAGTCGGGTCCACTTCACAAAAGACCCCAGTGAGACAGAGTCCACCGCGCAGCTCCCAAGCCGCAGCAGTTCGACTCCAAAAGGAACTTCACGCGCACCTCTCATCATTAAACAAATACTAGTTGGCCGTGATGATTCTTTTATAGAATCTTTTCCTTTCTCTCGGAGGTACCCGACCTCCCGAAGAGTCGAGAACGACGCACGCCCACGCACCAGCCCCTGTTATTCCATCGGTACCATTGTTCGGTGATTATGACTTTTGTTGCATGGCCATCACCGCAATGGAAGAATCACCTAAAGTCCGCGAAGTGTTCAAGGCATTATTTGCCGAGATTGAATGGATGGAGAGGCATCATGCCTCTATGGACATCGATCGGACAACAGAGATGCAATCTTATGGCGACTTAAGAGGCATAACAATCGAGGATAAGGGAATGGTGGCAACAAAGAGCAAACAATGCGTGTGGAACAAGTTAGATACTTCAGGACATTGTTCAACAAGTCTTTGGTATGGAGAGCCGAGAACGCCGATGCAAAAACGAAGTTGAGAGAACACATTGAGCACATGCATGAAGCTCACACTGCCGAGATAAAGTTCTGCGTGAGCAAAATAAGAGTGATCTACTGACGTTTGGAAGAAACCATGAATAGAAAATTCAGCCTTCTCATGGCCGAGATGAAGCTACTTTCGGCAGAGTCCAACGCTACTCGATCCGAATTTCGTCCGCATACTCCGCAGCAGACTCGAGACAGAACTCTACCATCGTGCCAGGCTCGACTTCCCGCTTGCGCATATGTTTCAGTGTCCCTCTCTCTTTTGATGATGCCAAAAAGGGGGAAGAGGAATACCTTAAAGCACAAAAGAGATCCGGAGTGAAAAAAGAGGATCTGTGCGAAGGGAAAGACAAGTGAGGAAGCACGAAACAAAAAAGAAAGGAAAATCTGTTGAGGGGGAAGGATCGAAAGATGTGACCTTGATGATTGCACAAACCCCCAACAAGGTCTTGTCACACGGTGACATTATCAAGAACAAACTCCTTGTGACTCTACCACTCCAACACTCGCTATATCCGTGGTTGAAAAGAGAAAGACAATTGAAGCGAGGGATGGAAGAAGTGGAAGGAAGAATGGATGCCTGGGTTATGAACATCTTGAAACAACATGGAGGCATTCCAAAGAGATAGAGACACTTATGCCATCTCGGATGTCGGGACAGAGCCACGATCGTTGATGAATTTAAAATGCTCGCATCACGAAGGATACTTTGCAAATATGTCTATGGCTCAAGCTTGGGACTTATCTTGGGAAAAGGGTCTCACGTTATGTGAAGAAGCGACAGCAAAGAGACTACCAGCGAAATCACTCTGCTGGTCACTCCCCGGGTCACTCACCGAAAGAAGAAGACCCCGTACAATACACGCCTGAGGTAGAGGAAGAAGCGTGGTGGAGGAAGAGGTTTGAGACCTAGGCCTCCGCCCAAAAACATTGAATACGTAGATCCAGGCAAGAAAGGAGGGATCATGGGGTGTCTTGACCAAATAGCAAATTTGCAAGTGGCTAAAAGTAATCTTTGAGTATGCGAAAAGAATAGAAGAAGAAAACAAGAGACAAACTCAGCTATGGGAGGAAAGACAAGAAAGATTAAGAAGAGATGAAGCTGCCAGGGAAGGCATATGAAAAGAAGAAGAAGGAAAAGCGGTGACGATGAGAAAAAGAGAAGAAGAACGAGAAGATCTTTTTGAACAAGATGAAAGAAGGAGACAACGAAGGAGATGAAGTGTTGCTGCTCACCCCTTCATGTATTTTATGATGTAAATACATACTATGTAAGTCTTCTGCAATAAAGCTATAAATTCTTTATTTTCTGTGTAGACAAATGTTTGCTCGATACACCTTTAAAATTGTGTAAAAGAACAAGAATGTTATGATCAATAAAAAGATTGATTCTATGCATACATTCTATGTGAATACACTATCTGTATGTATCTTTGCTATTTGCATTTTTGAATGGTTTAAGTTTTGGCTGTTAGGAAATTTATTGTTTAGATTTTGATGAATGCCATGTAAAACTTAGAATAGGAAGTTGGCACCCCATTCTTGTTGTAAAATGTATTGTAATAAATAGTGGCCAAGCCGAGTTAAGTCCTACACCCTAACATGCAAGAAGACAATCAAGACTAGAAGGAAGACTCCCTGCGAGACAAGTGAGTATGGCGAAGAAGAGTAGACGGGAACTCTATTGAAGAAGCGGTGAGATGCGGTGAGTGGAGTATCATCAAGTCAACTCAAGAAAAGCCAAGTCTCAAGTTGAAGTGATGAGAAAAGTCATCAATGATTGGAAGTCGACTCTAAGTCACCTGGGGAAAGCAAAGAAATGCAAAGTCAAGTCGAGATAATCAAAAGATCCGTTGCACAAAAATCAAGAGAATTACTTAAACAAGTAATATCTCCATACCACCTTTCTCGGAGTGCTCAGTCCCAGAAGCGTGCAAAAGGAATGAACCAATGGGAAGCACTACACTGTGTCAGAACTCTGAAAAAGTGAAAGACAATTCATACGAGGAAACGACAAGCCAACGACTGCAAGTGACTTTCAAAAATAAGCCTATCTCTTCAACGGGCAAATTTTTGAAAGATCACTATAAAAGGCTGAGAAATGACATTGAGAAAAGAGGATGAACCTGAACCAGAAAACGTTCAAGCAATTATTAGAAAATCTAAAATATTCTCAATCCTCAAGCCTACACTACGAAGAACATCAATCCAACACTCACCCGTGAAGGAAAGATAACTTCAATCGGTTGAAGAGGAAAATCTGAAAAATCAAGGGTCTACATTCCACGAAGGATTGTAGGAAGGTTCAAGGTCGAACCAAGTCTTAAGCATTTGGAGGGCTTCGTGATCAAATCCAAAGAGCTTGAGCAAGTGAGTCAGTCAAGTAGCAAAGGCGGTTTGCCCTGTGAAGAAGCTGAGTCGCACGAGAAGCCTTGGTGAGTGATCAAGGCGTCTCAGATCGAGTCCCAAAGGATCAAGTCACTTTGTGTGATCAAGACTTGTATCCGAACTGTTACCACTTTGTATATTGATCAATACCTAGTGGAATCCTCCAGGAGTTGGAGAAGAGAGGAGTAGAAGAATTACCCCATCTTCGAACCTCTATAAAAATTCCATTGTGTCATTTACATTTCAAGACTTTAATTCCTCGCATCTTAATTGTTTAAATCATTGATAAATTTGCTATCCACTTGATAATTTCTAAGTACTAAACCAAGCACTAAATCCTTGCTTAACCAAACTTAAGGGTGTTAAGTCTTCCGCTGAAAACAAAACCACAGTTGAGTTAATTTATACCTAATTTGAGTTATTCCATCAACAACTCGGTTGAGTCGTTGAGAGACTAACTCTCTTGATTAACTAAATTGACTGTCCATCAAGGACACAACGTGTAGTATCAACTCGAATATTTAACAGACTAAATCGAAAATTTGGTAAGGTTTATTCAACCCCCTCCTTCTAAACCTTACACTTACACCCCTTGGGACCTACAGTTAAACAAGGGTCCGACGACATCCTCGTGAAGAAGATTGCTGAGAAACTGGAAAAATCTGGATTAAGACCATTTTTGATGATGGAGTTTCCGATGACCTATGTAGAATAGGTCGCACAGTTCTACGTGAACGCCGAAGTTCACGATGAGGGCATCAAGTCCTCTGTTCATGGAAAAGAGTTCACCATCACTGCCAAGGATTTGGCAGAACACTGCTTGTTGCCGGCGGAAAGAGTGTCGGAAATTTATGAAGCTGATGTCGACCTGGCTACTGCTTGGAAGGAAGTAGCCAAGTCCGATCTGTGTTGCGAAAGTAGTCTATCTGACTAATAAGAGGCTATCAAGGAGGACTACCACAAATTCTTTGGACATCGTTGCCAAATGCATAGACATCAAATTTGGGAGCTTTGACCAGTTGTCCAAAGCAAAGTTGATCGTGATGGCTGCGATCATTGAAGAGAAGAAAGTGAACTGGGCTGAGTTTGTATACAGCAGACTCTGCCAAAATGTTGGGAATAAATCCTTCAAGGAGGATGGTATGTTTGGAGGTTCCCTGGGATACGGCCTGGTGATTGGCCGAATGATGGAAGTAAAGGAACTCCCTCTTCGACATGGAAAGGCATTCCATGTAAACAAGAGGATGTTTCGATCAAACCTCTCTGGCGCACAGAAGAGAGCCTACGCTAAGAGAGCTGATACGAGTGAGGGGGAATCAGCTGACCCTGATGATACAACTGTCTCCCCTCCTCAAAAGAAGGTTGCTCCTGCAATGCTAAGAAGACCGCCGCCCGCAGAGAAAAAGAAATATGCCCCGCCCGCAGCTGAAAGTCACCGCTGCTCCCGTAACCGTGTCTCTTGGCCCAGAGAGCCGCTTGAGCGGAGAAGGAATCTCAAATACCTTCTCCGGTAGTCAAGAAAAGGAGAAGCGATAAGCCCACGACGGCCAGCTCATCGAGAAGAAGACGACGGCACGGCCCCGCCGCCCAGGACTCAGAAGAAACCTTATCCGAACCAGAAGTCCCTCTGGTACAAACAAAGAGAAGAAGAAGAATCTTCAAGCGTTGCCCGAGCTTGAGAAACCTGAGAGGCCGCCGGGAGAAGTAGAGTCTCCAGAAATTATTGATGAAATGGCCAAGTCTGCTGAAGGCAATCAGCAGAGGCAAACTGAAGACACAGTTGTAGTTCGAACAAGTGAGACACAAGAAGTAGCTGAGAAAGCAAACTCGCTGCTTTGTTGTGGTCATATCCCCTCCCCGCAATGCATGCAACGGTGACGGTATGGAGCACCAAAGCTTGCTACCTTCTATCCCCGAGAACAAGGGACAACAAGGAGAAGATGATAGAGATGATGATGTGATGATCCTATCCCCACCTTATCCAGACATCCAAAATCATCTGCGAGAGTGGAGGAAGTGGAAGCCGAGTCGATCCAGGAAATAATTCCAAAGACCGGAGTTTATCGAAGAAGAAGAGGAACTATTGAATTTCCTCGGATTGACTAATGTGGTGCAAGCTCTTGATGAAGAAAACTGTTTGGACATTTTAAATATATTTAAAGAGGAGAAAGAAAGGTTGGCAGAAGAAGCTGAGGCACGTGAGAAGGCCAGCATCTGCCCTCTCACTGGCACCACAAAACATACACATCCTCACCTCGACATTCTATCGAAAGTGATGAGGATCTCGGACCTCTATTCGCCACGAAGAGATGCAAATGCAGCAAGCAATGCAAGAATCCAGAACCCTACATGAGCAAAGGATGATGGAGGGACCAGGGGAGTCCTCCACATCACAGCTGGAGATTGATCCCATGGGAGTGGTGCAGCATATTGTCACTGTTGTCGCTGCCACCACTTCCCCAGCTCATTCAGAGGAATATATTAAGGGAACTGGCAATGAAACTGGGATTGTGGGGACCCCAGTCAAGCCAACCCCTAATGAAGGTGTCTTACCACCGCCCCAACGGCTGAATACTCAATGGGAACAGCCGGGAGTCCGAGACGAGTGACCCCATTCCAAGTCACTCGGTGGTGTGCCGGTGAGGAGGAAACTCCCTCCACCGCGCAGCAAGGTCGGAGGATCTGCGGTGACTCCACAATGAATCTCGGAGGCAAAGTGGAGAAGGAACAATCACGAGAATACACATCAGGTTGTCATCAACGAGGCTCGACAATTGAGACTGTCTCGGTGAGGTGCCAATCGCTCGCAAGCAAAGCCAATGACGCGCGATGCGTCGAGGCACATGAAGGAAGCGCCCGGGATTTAACACTGGCAGGGAAAGTGCAATCCATGGAGTTGAAACTCCGGTGGATGCCACCACGAAGACCCCAAGACAGTGACTCATTGTGGAAGGGGATGTCCAGGCCTCGCTGCAGCTTGAGACCGCAGGGGTAATGAAGGCCAACGGGAGGTTGAGACTTCCAGGGTAAAGAGATCAAGCACATAACATCCTCATGCTATTATTGATCCATCGAAAAGGAGATAAGTGCTCTTCACGATTCCCAGGATAATCCTAATGTAACATTTCTCGGGATCCGAAGGTGAAGATGAAGCCGAGTCATCCCCTATTGCGGATCCAAAAGACTCGGTGAGGATGTTCCAACCACGAGTAAGTCGACCTCAAGACTACTCGCCAAACATTCAACTTAGATGATGAGCCACCCATGGAAATCTCATCATCGTCCGATGATGCTTGACGATAAGGCCAAGGACGTCAACTCATTTGGAAAAACCATTTGAGACCGACGAAGTTGTTGAGACAAATGAGACCGACTAATTGTTGAGGCTCAACAAATGGGTCGACTTCACAATGACATCACAATCAAACAGAGTCCATCGCGCAGGCTCCCAAGCCGCAGCAGAGTTCGACTCCACAGGGGACTTTACGAGCATCATTTATCATTGAATAGATTCCAGTTGCCCGTGATGATCCTTTTGTAGAATCATTTCCAATTTTTCTCCTGGAGGTACCCGACCTCCCCGAAGAATCGCCTAGAGATTGCGAGCGCTTCCACGAGACTGATCCTGTTATTCCATCGACACCATTGTTCCAATTGACTATGACTTTGACGCTTGGCCATCAGTGAAAACAGAGGAGACACTGAGTTCGAAGAAGTTTTCAAAGCCTTATTTCTTGAGATTGAAAAGATGGAGAGGCACCAGGCCTCACAGAGACATGAGGCTGGATAACAGAGACGCCAACCATGCTGGCGATTTGCGAGGCATAATAGTCGGGATCCGGAGTGGTGGAAACAACATCGACAATGCGTGTGGAACAAGCTCGATATTTTAGGACATTGTTCAACAAGTTGCTAGTCTCGGCGGGTGAGAATGCGATGCAAAGATAAAATTGCAAGAGCACATCGAACAAATGCATGAATCTCACACCACGAGATAAAGTCTGCTGCGTGAACACAATAAGAACGAGCTTCTGCGCGTGGAAGAGAATATGGATCGAAAATTCAGTCTTTTATGGCCAGTTTGAGATGAAGTTGGTAGCAAAGTTTGAATCCAACACCACCCCACCGAGTTCCTAGGCAAAGACACTCCACAGAGATTCAAAGCGAAACCTCGGCTATCATCGACTAGACTTCTTGCTTGCTAGCTTGTTTCGAGGTTTCTCTCTCCTTTGATGAAAGAGAAAGATTGAAGCGAGGGATGAAGGAAGTGGAAGGAAGGATGGATGCCCGAGTTATGGATATTTCAAACAACATGGAGGCATTCCAAATGACGAGACACCTATGCCATTTCGATCTTTGCCGGAACCGAGCCAAGATCTGTTGATGAATTCAAGATGCTCGCATGTGAAGGTTACTTCGCAAATATGTCCACGGCTCAAGCCGGGATTTTATCTTGGGAAAAAGTCTCACACTATGTGAAGAAGCCGACAGAGCGGCCAGACTGGGCGATCTCTCTGCTGGTCACTCGCTAGTCACTCGGTTGGGAAAAGAAGACCCCAAAGACAAAGACACGCCCGAGGAAGAGGAAGAAGCGAGAGGTGGAAGAAGAGGTTTGGACCTAGACCTCGCCCAAAAATATTGAGTATATAGATCCTGGCAAGAAATGAGGGATCTATTGGGCCGGATTTGATGAAGTAGCCAACCTGCAAGTGGCTAAAAACAATGTTGAGTATGTGAAGAGAATTGAGGAGGAAAATAAAAGACAAACTCAGCTATGGGAGGAAAGACAAGAAAGATCGAGAAGAGATGAAAGCGCTAGAAGGGCGTATGAAAAGAAGAAGGCGAAGTGCCAAGATGAGAAAAAGAGAAGAAGGTCAGAAGATGACAGAGTTGAAGAAGATGAAAGAAGGAGGCAGCGAAGGAGATGAAGTGTTGTTGTCCACGCCTTCGTGTATTTTACTATATAAATACATTTTTATGTAAGTCTTCTGTACATTGAATAAAATTGTACAATTTCTATACTTGTGGAGATATAGAACAGCAGGGTTACTTTAAGGTCCATTTAAGCTCGATACATTTTCTTTTGATTCAAGCTCGATACACTTTGTAAAACACTATGTAAAGAACAAGAATGTTATGATCAATAAAAAATCGATTCTAAGCATACATTATGTGATTCTACATTTGCCTGTATGTATCTTTGCTGTTTAATTATTGATGTATGTTTTAAGTTTTGGCATCATCAAAAAGGGGGAAATTGTTGGGAAATTATTTTGTAGATTTTGATGAATGCCATGTAAAACTTAGAATAGGAAGTTGGCACCCCATTTTTGTTGTAAATTGCATTGTAATAGATAGGCTGGTCGAAGTGAGTTAAGTCGCCTATGCCTCGAACATGCAAGAAGACAACCGGAGATTAGAAGGAAGACTCATTGTGAGGCGGTGAGTATGGCAAAGAAGAGAAGATAGGAACTCGACTGAAGGTGCAGCTGAGATGCAGCTGAGTGAAGTATCAGTCAAGTCAACTCAAGATAGCCAAGTCTCAAGTTGAAGTGACAGAAGAGTCATCCAATGATTGGAAGCTGACTCGAAGTCACCTGGGGAAGGCAAGGAAATGCAGTCAAGTCGAGATAACTGAAAGAGATCCGTTGTACGTAAATCAAGAGAATTACTTAAACAAGTAATACTTCCATACTACCTTTCTTAAAGTGCATGATCCCAAAAGCGTGCAAAAGGAATAAACCAATGGGAAGCACTGCACCTATGTCAGATCTCTGAAAAGCTGAAGGATCATTTATACGAGGAAATGTCAATTCCAAGAACTGCAACAAGACAAGCCAACAACCACAAATGACTTTCAAAAACAAGCCTATCTCTTCAACGGGCAAATTTTTGAAAGACCACTATAAAAGGCTGAGGAGTTTTATTGAGAAAAGGTTACCTTGACCATCTGAAAATTGAACACAAGCAAGAAAGAAACATTTGTAACCTGAAATATTCTCAAATTATTAAAAGCTCAATCCTCAAACCTACATTACGAAGGAAATCAATCCTACACTCACCTGTGAAGGAAAGACGACTTCAAGCAGTTGAAGAGGAAACATTTGAAGAATCAAGGGGTCTACATTCCATGAAGGATTGTAGGAAGGTTCAAGGTCGAACCAGGCTTAAGTTATTTGGAAGGCTTCGTGATCAAATCTAAGGAACTTGAGCAAGTGGGTTGTAGTAGCAAGGCACGCCTGTGTGCGATTTGCCGAGAAGCATTTGTGTGACCAAGGCATCTCGCATCGAGTCCCAAAGGATCAAGTCGGTTGTGTGATCAAGACTTGTCAGACTGGATGTTAACCACTCGTATATTGATCAATACTTAGTGGATTCCTCCATGAGTTGGAGAAGAGAGGAGTAGAAGAATTACCCCATATTCGAACCTCTATAAATACTTATTGTGTCATTTACATTTCAAAGACTTTAATTTCTCGCATCTTATTTTTATATCTCATTGATGAATCGCTATCCAATTGATAATCAATCGAGTGCTAAAACCAAGTATTGAAACAAACTTAAACCAAATTCAAGGGTGTTAAGTCTTTGGCTGAAAACATATCACAATCGAGTTAAGTCTTTAGTCAAAACAATTTGGGTTATTCTATCAACACTCGGTCGAGTCAGTTGAATGACTAACTCATTTGATTAACTAACTTAGCTGTCCATCAAGGACTCATTTGTGAAATATTAACTCGAATTTTTAAAAGGACTAAATCGAAAAGTTGGTAAGGTTTATTCAACCCCCCTTCTAAACCTTACACTCACACCCCTTGGGACCTACAGTTGTGATAACTTGAATAGTGAACTTGATCATGAGCCTAATATTGTCAAGCATATGAAAAAGAATCGAGTTCCTATGCATGTTAGTAATGTTACTTGCTTTTATTGCGGTAAGAAGGGACACGCCGTAAATACTTGTCGGGCTAGAAATAGCTCAAATTCCTATTGGAGACCTAAAAGTCTCAAAGCTAATCCAAAAGGACCCAAGCACTTGAGGGTACCACAAAACAATATCAGTTTAGGTACCCGGCGGATTAATAATCGAAGAAAATTTATGCCGCCAAGGAAACATCAAATGAACATCTCATTTGATCAAAGAAGGAGGAAACATTTTCAACAAAGTCAATTTCCAAGAAGAGGATATAATCAAAAATGGGAAGAACACAATCCTTGGAAATGACAAAGACATCATCAACAAAATGACTCTCCAAAAGAAAGACACTTTCAAAAAGGAGAAATCCACAATGCTTGGAAATGGAACAATTGGAGAAGCCATCATCAACAAGATGATTCTCAAAGGGGAAGATATCATCAACAACGGGAATGTCACAACCCATGGAAATGGCGTAATTGGTAAACCGTATCTCCCCACTTAAATATGCATTTTATTTAGTTAGTATGCATGTTTTTATTTGTGTCTAAATTGCAAATGAGATTTCATAATTTTAAAATTAAGGTCCTCAATAAATATTTATGTTTTTAAAATCCCTTGAAAATGAGACATTACATGTTGTTTTTAAACTTTTATGGATTTTTATAGCATAAGCATTTTTATTGTGATATCTCTTATTACTTGCCTACACTTGTGCTATTATATCTTGTGGAAAATTTGCTTAAAGTATTGTGTAGGTTATATATTATATATTTATTGGCTATCGGACTCTTAAACCATCGAGATATGTTCACTCGTATTGTTTTTTAATTATGTTCATGTCATTTTTATGCACATGTCTTTCAAAATATTTCATTTCAACCCCTTAAGTGCCTCTAAATGATTTTGTAAATTTTTCTTAAAAGGGCACTACTCGCTAAATTTCGTTTTTCTCGTATATGTGTTTTCTCCAAACTCATATTTGTTGGATTTAGTCCATAATTATCTTTTTGCAAAGTTTTAAAACTTTTGGGGTGAAAAATCGAATTTTTGTAAAACCTGGAGAATGAAAAATTGTACTGGGACGGTCAAGGCAGGGTCAACCAGTCGCCCTGCACGTCGACCGGTCGCACCTCACCTCGACCGGTCGCCCAGGCAAAAATTTTGGGATATAACCCGTCTGTCTTCACTTTTGAAACAGAACAACAAAACTCTCAAACCCTTGTTCACAGCTGCTCCTACCCCCTTTTCACAAAATTTTCAATTCTTCATCAATCTTTGTGATTTTTGTTGCTAATCCTCTTATTTTTGAAAGAATCTTACATATATGGCTCCTCCAAGAAATTCTACCGGTCAAAATCCCACTTCCAAGAGAAGAAAGGGCGGAGAGGGTTCTTCGAGAAATCGGCAAGAAGAAGCCGAACAAAGGGATATTCGAGCTACCCAAAGGAACGTGGCTCAAGAACGTGATGACATTCAAAATCCCGTACTCTCTCGGGCCCAAATTGTTGAGCTCCGCGGAACAATTTCGCTCAAGAATTGCCGTTGGGCAAAAAGTAAGAAATATTTTATACCATTAGCTCCCCGTTCTAATAATGTTCTTGATTTCATCAATAAATATGCGGAGTGGTACTATGAAGATTTGGGAATGGGTGGAAAATCGATTGCTCGCACTAAATTCTGTCGATTTAATTCATTTACTAATGAATATCCTACTATTAGAGGATTCTTTGAAGAGCAAGGTTGGATGTTTTTATGGGAGCATGCATATGTTTTATATGATGATGATATTATTCAACCTTTTTATGCAAATATGTGGGTGCAATATGATGAAGATAGGAAGCCTATTGCGGTAAATTCGTTTGTAAGGGGTCGTCATTTTAGGTGGACTCCTAATGAAATTTGTCGGCTTCTACATGTAAGAGAAGGTGGTTGGGACTATTTTTCTTGTGCAGTTTGGAATGATGAGATGTTGGGGGTGTCTATGAAAGAAGTTAAGACTTATTTGGGCGTATGGCCAAAATATTTATTGTTGGCGATGACACTTGAGCACCGAATTTTATCTGTTATTGTCGCCTACTCTATTTGTGGAAAGGCGGGTAAAATGCCTAGCAACATGGATTATTTTTTGACTTATAAGATTGCTAGAAGGGAACCGCTTAACTTTGGCGTTATTCTTATTCAATGTCTAATTGAGTCTATCACTCAAGGAAATAAGAAGTTTGTTATGGGCAATTGGATTTGTAAACTTCTTATACAATCGGGACTACCTTCGTCGGAGTGTAATTCGGAGGTATTTCAAAATGACTTTGACATTGATAACATCTCCCAAATGGTCACTATGCGCAAAAATATGGACATCCGACCAACTAAGATGGCTCTAGGAAGAGGCCAAGATTCCCCAGATCCAAACGACTTCTTTGATAATGCCGAGGCCGTGTGATTGGTGGAAGAAGGCGAACAGAGCAATCCGGAGGGTAATACCGGTGCTCAACCTTCTAGGAGGTACACCCAAGCCGAGTTTGATGATTTAAGAACCCTTCATGAAGCTAGGTATGAGGCTTTGGAGCAAAAGACCTCCAAAATGCAAAAATCAATCGGCAAGTTGAAGAAATTCATCAAAGATCTTATTCCCGGAACTTTCTTCTCTTCGGACGAGGAATGATGTCCCCACCCCTTTACTATATTAGCATTTTCTTTCTTGTCCATGTTGTTTTGTATTTCTTTTAACTTTCTTGTAAAACTCTTTCGTACTAATGAGATTTGCTTGTTTTATTGAAATGGTTAAAATAGCAAGTTGATAATGAATTGTGGATGATCATGATATTGATGGAGTATTTGATGGTAAAAATACTCTAGTTTGGCATTATTTGATAGTTGGTATGAAGTACTTGATGGTAAAAGTGCTTATTTTAATTTTTGCTTTAATGCATTTGACATGTCTTGATCATTTTGTTTGGATGGATAATTTGGGACATTTGTAATGTCTAATATGTATTGTTTGATGCTTGACATGTATTTCTTGATCGTTCTTTAATTTTTTTTGCTTGATGGCATTTGAAATGCCTTGATCTTTTTGGCTAAAATTATCTCAATTGGGTCGAACTCTTGAGAATTTACTTTGTTTAGGCCTATTATTTGTTGGATATATGTTGAAAATTGCTTTTGGTGATAAAATGAAAAACTTGGCTTAATTTCTTTTACAAGGGCTATATACATCTTCTTCAAATTTTGACGCCCGCCAAGTGTTCGTTAAAATGATTCAATCAAAGATTCATCATCTACATGATTCTCTTATTTCAAATGTCTTAAATTCTTGTTGAGATCATGTTTTGACTAACAAAATGAGGTTTTGGATTTATTATGATACATCTTTCCCTTTTTTTGTCTAAGCTTAATGGTTGATAAATCGTATTGTTGGCGCACTTTGATAAACTTGTATGATGTTTTTATCATTCTAACATTCTTTTTAATGATTCCAAAGAGGGAGAAACAGGAAAATGGTCATTAGCTCAAAGAAGCTAATAAAAGCTTGTTATAAAAGCTATAAGCTATGGCTCTTAAAAGCCATAAGTTGTGAATTTGTTTTTGTCCAATTGTTGCTTGATGGACTTATATACTTGTCTAATGATGTTTTGTTGACAGGGGGAGCTTATAAGCTCTTGAACTATGTGTAAAAGCTAAGCTTTTAGCTTATGGTTAAATGCTTTTATATTATTCTTGATGTGCTTGTTAATAGGGGGAGCTTATCCTTATTATTGAATATATTTACTCCCTTACTTGGTAGCTTTTGTATTTTGGAAATTTTGGTTGCTTCCAAATGGTTAGATGTTTTTTTTTCCGGAAAATCGTTTTTAAAATTGTCCTCCTAATTTTTCTAAAACTTGTTTTGGTTTGTAATCATCAAAAAGGGGGAGATTGTTTGATACTTGCTTTTATCTTAATTTTGATGATTTTATTTTTTACACCAAAACAATGTTTTTAATTGTTGTCCAAATACTCCTAAATGATTTCAAATGGTTTCAATATTTTCTGAAGTATTTCTTCAAGTTTTATTTCAGATAAAATTGGACAACACTTTTAATGATTTTATGTTTATAAGATTTCACTTCAAAACAAGGTTACTAAATGTTGTCTAAATACTCCCGATTGATTTAAAATGTTTTTACTAAATTTTCAGAGTATTTCTTGAGTTTTATTTTCGACAAAAATCGGACAACATTTATGCCTCGAGGTCAACCTGGCCGCCGCCTATAGGGCAAACCGCATCTGAAGAGTACATTGAAACAATAAAATTGAACCTGGAGTATAAAAGAGCAAGTCGACCGGCCGCCTGGGCGTCGAGTGCGCCAGTCGATCGCCGCCAGTGCGGCGACGGTGCTCGCAAGTTTTGGTTGAAACATAAACTCATGTTCTTCACTTCTTTGAGACATGGACCGGTTGGGCATAGGGGTGACCGGTCGAACCCCACGTCGACCGGTCGCCCTATGTAAAAATGTTGTGTCATTTTTTGAACTTCTATTTCGACCGTCGCCTCTATGTTTTGACAAATTTCGACCGTTTTGTGATGAGACATCTTTTCCTTAAAATGTGGGATTGATTTCTAACAACTATATTCTTGATTTTAATTGTATTTTTCTGTAGATTTTCAATCCCCAAGAGGAGCCTATGCTTGATCAATCATCTCCTATAAATAGAGGAAGTTTTGGAGCAACCAAAACAACAATTGAGATACAACACAACAAGATACACTTCAAGCAAACACTTGTTTTTCATTGTCATTATTCTTGTTGTAATTTTGCCTAGCTTATCACTTTCACATTCTTGAGGTCTAGGCTATTCTTGATTACACTTTGCACTCATATTGTAATATTCATTATTGAGTTGTAATCTTGATTTTTGGTCATCATTCAACACAAGACATCCTTGTGAGTATTCTTGTGGTAAGAATACACTTGGGTGATATAGGTGATAGGTGTATCAAGAGTGTGGTGCTCTTGAGGTGTTGAAGAATTTGGTATTCTTCAAGATTGAAGATTGTGGTGATCTTCAAAGGTCTTTGTTGAAGGAAGATTGTGGTAATCTTCAAAGGGAGATTGAGGTAATCTCCAAAGGTGGTGTTGAAGAAGAGTGTGGTGCTCTTCGAGGTGTTGTAAGTTGAGTTTGTATTAATTTTGGTAATTAATAAAATTCTTTTCTTTTTGAAATCCATCCCGGATCTACTGGGGTGGTAGAGGATTAGGCCCTAGGTGGGTTGAACCTCTATAAATCGACGTGTGTTGTTTACATTCCGCACATTTATTATTGTCTTTGAGCATTCAGTTCGAAAAAGAGGGTAAAATCGAAAAGATGGAGATAATCTATTCACCCCCCCTATAGATTATCGTAGCCGCTTGGACTTACAATTCCTAGAGCCTTATTAAATTAGACCACTTAATTGGCTCAATTAAATTAGATAGCCCATAATATAATTGTAATTATATATGTAAGTCCACACGAGAAATTAATAAAATCATAATAGAAGTATGGACCCATTTAGTCACTCTCCCATAGGCGGTCGACTTAAAGCACATGTAGTATGAATACATGTTTTGATGGAGCTCCCAGTCAATTTAGGCATGTCACACTCTAAACATCATAAAAATTTTGGTCCAGTCACTATTCAAGCATCTTACCTGCGTACTACTCGTAATCACTCCTAAAGTATCATACGATATTTGGCACATTCGGCTACAAATAGACTTTTATAAAGTTCAGACATACTTCATAATCGATCAACTCGGATGTCATCTTAGCATTTAGCTAAGGCGATTGTTAATTATACTTATTAACATTTGTCACTACTCTAGCACGAAGGCGATCATTTGCAAACCTCCTTGTATGACACAATCTTTTAAGTCTCATCTAGCTCGCTATCTTAGAACCAGGGCGATTGCCCGTGTGAGAAAGCCAATCAAAGTCTGGTGACAACTCACACATTCAGTACCGATCACATAATGAGAATCCAACATATCTCATTAATCACAATATGTTCTCATTGGCCACATAATAAATTCTACTTAATACCTAATGACTCACATGCCTTTGGAGCATATCTCTAAACAAAGGTTCATAAAAGAGATTAACACTCACACCGCTCGTAGAAGTATGTCTGAGAACAATTCAATTATGCGCAAAACTCTTAAGTGAATTAATGCCTCGAGTAAGTATGTTTAGTCTACCAATAATGGGCGCCCAAACCATACATTAAAGTGACTTTACTATCACAAAGACAACAAAATATCTCATGAATATGTGCACAACGCGCATTATTTCACGATGCAAAATTACCCTATAGCAAATTATAAACCAATCTATTAAGACATCTGAGTATCCACATGTCGACATCACTATAGCGCATGAATAACTTTTGTTGGACCTAAAGCGCTTTACTGGATTAACGACTGTCCCCACAAACCAACACGAGTCATTTTCTAGCATTCTTTGTCCTTACTCACGCGCTCCCTGGAAAACTTCCCAGGATGGCACCCATCCCATGTCTACTCTAGGCCATGCACCTTTAACCTTAGAGTTTCTATGTAGTGAGCACCAGAAAACAAGACGCATTTGTTGGTATAGGTAGTCAATATCAAATCCTTTAATCTCTCCTTTAACTGTGCAATCCAGCGCTCACGAGTTCGAATCGCAGGCCGCGCTTCACACCTCTTTTAAAGCATATTGCAGGCAGGATGTTGGACCAAAGCCCAACAATCCCCCTCCCAGCACCGTCCAGTATCTTAGCTCCAGTGTTTGGCAACCTCCGCTGCCCGCCAAACTTTCTCAGTTCTAACGCCAACTTCTCCAGTTTAAGCATCGTGTTACGCCAGTCTCTTAGTTTCGACCACCCAGCAACCTACACCTTCAGTTCCAGTCTATTTACCTTAGTTCTCGCCACCTGGCAACATACCTTCAGTTCTGGTCTGTTTACCTCGGTTGCGCCAGCATCTCAATTCCACCTCTCTTGGCAACCTCATCTGCAGCATGATTCCAAGGGAATTCAAACCCGTGACCTGCTTGGATACCAGTTGTTGGACCTGAAGCGCTTTACTGGATTGACAATTGTCCCCATAAACTAACACGAGTCTTTTCTATCATAATTTGTCCTCACTTACACGCTCCCTGGAAAACTTCCTAGGAGGTCACCCATCCCATGTCTACTCTAGGCGAAGCACGTTTAACCTTAGAGTTTCTACGTAATGAGCACCAAAAAAAGAAGATGCATCTTTTCGTATAGCTAGTCAATTTCAAATCCTTTAAGCTCCCATTTAACTGTGCAATCTAGAGCTGACGGGTTCGAATCATGGACCGCGCCTCGCACCTCTTTGAAATACTATTGCAAGAAGGATGTTGGACCAAAGCCCAACAACTTCAATATCCACTAACCAATCCCGCTGCTAAGTACATAACTTGGTGAGTATGCATATAGCGTACATCAAACATTTGAGATGCTTACATAAACTAGCTAGCATTTCTTTTCTTCTTCCTAAGACATCGTTTCTTGACTAAGAATATGATCTTTGACCATGGAGTGTAAAGACAGCCGCCACTGAGTGGCAATAACACCATGTTCTTTCCAGTCATCACATTTTTGCCATATACAACGAAATACAATTCTTTACATATGTTCAATGACTTAATTGCCAATCGTAGTCCCACCAAAATGATAACTCGATGAAATCAATGATTAAAGTCACAACTAGAGTTTCTTAATCAGCAATCAATGCGCTCTTACTCCATATTTTGAATTCATCGGGTGATTCACATAGATCTCCTAGTTCAATTTCTACTGCAGTATGTCAACATCAATCATCCAGGACTAACTTAGATGAAAGTGGCAATAATTGATAACATATTGGCGAATTGAGACAATCTCACCACTTAAGGAGAACATCTCAAAAAAATTATGCTCTTCTAACAAGCGTATACATTTCGTCCTTGGTCGAGCTATGAACATGTCAATCAACCTATCTATATTGCACTTGACCTACCGAAACCACATGTTTCAGATGGTCTTGCACCTAATAGAAGAGCAATAAGCTCTTAGACTTTGTTCGTAGTCATTTGACTCATCTTTTTTTTTGTTTCCATGAATTTTTTGATATTTAAATACAATTTTTACCTATTTTTAAATCTTTTTGCTCATATAGTGTTTTCTATATTGTTTCTGGTTTGTTTCTTTATTACCTCCTGGTTGTTTCCATGTTTTTTATGTTTTCATGCATTGGATCAAAAATTGGATTGTGTTTTTTTATTCATGTTGTTTATATAATATTTTTAATCTGTTTGGTTTTAATATGTGTTGTTTTATGTGTATATTTCTTGACTTTTTATAAGACTTCGAGTATAAAATGGATTATTTAACGATGACAAAATTTATTTTTTCGCTGAAAACTTATTGAAAGAAACATGTTATAAACAATATTGAAACAAAGCGTAAAACAATCTAGGGAATTTTCGCTGGAGAGTATTGTTGTGTAAAAGAAAGGGTGGGAGCGTAAATTTAGGTAAAATTGTATCAAGAAGCGTAAAAGGCTGACATTGACTTAAAAAAGGTGGGTATTTGTATCAATTGCCCTAAAATCAGCATATGACATTTTACCCCAACAGGCAATATTTGCCCAACTATTAATTTTCAGCATTTACAGCTTTGCGGTAGCCCTATAGTTTAAACCCAACCCACTAATTCACGGCCAATGACCGTATCCCGACCCACAAACCTGCTCCAACTCACTTGAACTCAATTAAATATCTCTCAAACCTTATCCCCACTGCATTTTTCAGCATACTACACACACACCACACAGTAAAAAGTGAAGAACTCCCATTTTTCTCTCGTCTTTCATTCTCTTAACTTCACCAACTCCAGCCACCACTTTTAAGAAAGAAGGGCGCTCGACCAAGATCCCATAAGGCTGAAGAGACCAAAAGTTTCTTTTTTTCTGAACATGGCCTCCGCCTATGTCTGTCGAATTGCCGTCGTCCGCCTCCCTTTCTTCAATTTTTCTTCCCAAAACACCTCATGGGTGTATCTCGATATTCAAACATAAATAGTGATGGTGCTTCGAAGTGCTATTGGCTGAGTTGTGCCAACTGCGAAGATATAAACTTAAAAGTGTGTAAAAAAAATTAAATCTTTAAGGGTTTGGAAAAATAGAATTATTAATTAAATACGTTATGTTGGATAGAATGCTCTCTTCTCTCTCTTCCCTTCCTTCCGACCGCACCGTTCACCTTCGCCGATAGTTTTCCGGCCGTATTGTTTCATGGCTTCGTCGGAATCTTTTTACGGTTTAACGTCCAACTATACGTCTCATCATGCACGTGCACAGCCCTCGACTCCTCCCCAAGGAATTCAGCACACACATCGACAACACCATCGCAGCATGTCGCCCAGCCCGACGATGGAAATTTTGCAAGTCATCACCATGTTGTCATCTCCGGCAATGAGAAATCGCCTGCTCCCGCCCCGACCACCTTCTACGGCCTGACTTGGAATTTCATCCCGTCTAAAAACCTCCCAGTCCATCCCCCGACGTCCCACGCATCTGCTGGTCTGGTCCCGCTGGAGCTCCCTTCTTCGACGAATTCTGCAGCACTGACACAAGGGAACAACCATATGGAGGTTGCTCTCTTGCGCCCGATGGTTATGGATGAAGGTTCAAGGGGGGGCACCCCACCTCCTTGTCATGTTGCAGCCGCTGGGGGGGCACCTTTTCCATGGTTGCCCATCACCATGGGGGGGTCGGCCCCTCTATGTGTTCCAATGAGGGGCTGGCGGCCACTCTCCCTCCCAGGGCAGCCCCCTCCCAGGGGGGTGATGACCCTGGGCCACAGTCTGCCATCCTCTGAGCAATCATCTTGCATGCCCCCTCACGAATGCTACTCAACAAGCTGGAAGCTCGGCCGACATGGGCTCCCCCATGAATCAAACCCTCGACTTTTGGCTCATAATTCTAATCCTCAGATTCACTTGGGTAATTTTTTTGTGAAAGTGGTTTCAGGAAATCCCCATCCTTTGAATTCTACTTTTCCAAAGGCCACAGGTAATATTGCTTCTTTTTCTCATATGGTTTCTGGTAGAATACATTCTATCCCTAAACCAGTTAGGAAAGGGGATTATTATTCTGTTACTATTGACGAAAATGTTTACCAACAACGCCTTGCTGAGTTTTCTTATTCTTTGATCGGGCGGGTTATTTTGGGCAAAGGTAGCAAGTCATGTCCTACTATGCTTTTGCATAAAAGGCTATCCGAGTTATGGTGTATTAAGAATGACAGGAAACTAATTCCCTTGGGCAAGGGATACTTTTGTGTCAAATTTTTCCATGCGCAGGATCGAGCTCGTGCTCAACTACGTATCAATTGGGCGCTTAATCCGGGTATTATTCGACTCTCTCCATGGGTCCCGGATTTCAATCCATACAAGGTGCACACTTCTGTGGCCAGCATTTGGGTCCGCATTTTTTAGCTCAGTTTGGAATACTGGGATCCTAATACCATCCTAGGGATTGCCAGTGCTATTGGAAATCCGTTACAAATTGATCAGCGTTTGCTTGATGGTTTCCTGGGACATTTCATTCGTGTGCTGGTGGATATTGATCTCACTAAACGGTTGGAGGATCACATTATGGTGGAACAAGTTGGTCAGTGTTCCTTTGTGTCAGTTAGTTATGAGAAACTTTCTGAATTTTGTTCAAAGTGTTATATTATGGGACACTCGACGGCTTCTTGCCGTCTTACCCCTGCGGGAAACTCAGCTACGGAAAGGTGTGCCACCCCTGAACATGGGCGTACCAGTGCTTCAGCAGCTCGTCTGAATTTCGTTCAACGAGGACGCTCCAGAGTTCGGTAAAGTTTATCGTCCTGTGCAGCAGGACAAGGGCAAGTCCATTGACGACTCAATGGGAAATACGAGTTCGACTATGCGATCAGGATCCCCTACTTGTGCAATTGTCACTTGCCCTTCTGATATGCACATGAGTAATAGTTTCGAGGCTCTTGCTTCAGATGACACCCCGACCAACCATCCGCAGATTCTCAGACAAATTATCCAGCGAGGGAATTGATCCCTAAGGCTCTACTTCCATCACCGGTCTCGTCTCCACTATTCTGCCTCTTACGGTTCAGCATCCATTGGAAAAGCCTATCCGGGCTCTGACTCGTGCCTTCCGGGACAGTTCTCTTGATTCGGCTAAATCCAGGCTAATTCAGAGTGTTACTAAGGGTCCATCACCAACAATTCATGACATTACTATTGAACCAGATCGCCCAGGGCCGAATGAGTTAGATTTTGCAGCTTCAAAGAGATGGGCATATTATGTAGATGAAGTGGCCAACTCTCAGTCGTCAGATTCTACAGCACACCACACTCCTATTTTTACCGTGCGATCATCACAGCCGCCACCCCCACCACCGTCTCAATGAATTACATCTTCTGGAACATCCGGGAGATTGGGAACATTGCCTCTCGTAATGTTCTTAAGGCTTTATGTCAGAAACATAAACCTTCTATTTTAGCTATTTGTGAGCCTAATGTGGACATCCCATCGATTTCGGATTCTTATTGGAGTAGTTTGGGATTGAGGTTCGTGGCTCAGAGCTTTCGGGCTAACGAACGAGCTGATATTTGGGTCTTCTGTGATGCTGGTATTTCTATCCAAAGTCAGGTTTGGTCTTCCTCTCAATGCATTGTTTTGAAAGTTAAATTTGGTTCTATGGTTTTTCATATTGGTTTTGCTAATGGTTTATGTGATCATATTGCTCGACGTGCACTTTGGTTGGATTTAAGAAATTTGGGTCTTACTAATCTGGTGCTTATTGGGGACTTTAACGCTGTGTTGGGTAATCATGAGCGCTGGGGCAGTGGGATTTTATCCCAGGCCTCTTGTCAGGATTTCAGGGACTTTTTGGAGGATGCTGGTTTGTTTGCAGTTCCAACTACGGGGAATTCGTTTACTTGGTGCTCCCCCCGAATACCTCTATCTCTTCTTCAGGCTAAGTTGGATCGAGCCCTAGCAACGTGACAATTTTTCTCTCTTTGGCAAGTTGTTAAGGGCTTGGTTCTTCCTCGAATTGGATCTGATCACCATCCCATTTTGGTTTCTTGTTCGTCTTACATTAGTAGGGGTCCAATTCCATTTCGTTTCCAGTGTATGTGGGTTTATCATGACACATTTCGCGGTTTGGTTACCACTTCTTGGGCTATACCTTGCGCTCGCCCAATCCACTGTTGTGCGTCATGTGGAAGTTCAAAAGGCTGCGGCAGGCTATTAAGGTCTGGAACATAGATGTTTTTAGGGATTTTAATCGCAGGGTGGAGTATCAGATGGAGCAAGTTCACCAGATTCAGGAAAATATTGAGACTTTGGGTTATACACCGCTTTCTCGTCGGGACATGGAGATCGATGCCCAGAATGTTCTGTCTCACACATGTTATTATAATCAGAATTCCTTAAGCAGAAGGCCCGCTCGGCATGGCTTAAGGATGGGGATCATAATACAATATTTTTTCACCGACGTTGCCAAATTCATAATGGACGTACGGGGATTCATGATCTTATGATCGATGGGAGTTACATAGATCATCCAACGGTTCGAGGGAATCATATTATCTCCTTCTATAAGGATCTCTTTGTGGACACTGGGGGTACCATTGCGGATTACACTATGGTTGATCAGGTTATTTTCCCCAGGGTAGGGGCGTTGGATAATGCTAGCTTGACAGTCATCCCTTCGGATTTAGAGATTAAGGAGACAATGTTTGATATGGATTCCGATAGTTCTCCAAGGCCAGACGGATTCAATGGGACTTTCTATCGCCATTTTTGGGATGTCATTTTAGTCGAGGTGATGGCCGATGTCCGATTTTTCTTCATAAGTTTGTCCCTACCATTGGGTTTAATGCTAGTTTCATGGCGCTCATCCCAAAGACTAAGGATGCTAATGCTATTGAGGGCTTTCGCCCGATTGTTATGAGTAATTTTCTTTTCAAGATTATTACTAAGATATTGGCTACACGTTTGGGTTCGATTATCACTGCCTATTTTCTCCTACGCAGTTCGGATTTATCCCGTGGAGGTAGATTCATGATTGTATCGCCATAGTCTTTGAAGGGTCCAATGTCTTGCATGGTCGATCGAATGCAAATATGATCTTGAAGATTGATATCGAAATCCGTTTGATACGTTAAAGTGGGGTTTCTTAATCCACGTTTTGCGCCGCTTTGGTTTCTCAGAGATTTTTATTCACTGGGTGGATGTTATTCTTCGGTCGTCCAGAATATCATTGCTACTTAATGGGATGCCGGTGGGGTACTTCTCCTATTTTAGAGGGGTCAGACAGGGTGATCCTCTATCCTCGTTATTTTTTTGCATCGCGGAGGAGGTACTTAGTAAATTTATTGAAGCCGCGGTTGCTCAAAATCGATTAGGTCCGTTCATCGCACCTAGACGGATTATCTTCCCATCGCCCATCTTGTACACGGATGATATTGTTGTTATGTGTGGAGCGTCTTCAGCCAACGCCCGTATTCTTCTTCAGATCCTCACCCTTTATGCTAATATCTCGGGCCAAGCTTTCAATCCTCGGAAATCTAAAGTTTACTTTGGCTCGCGGGTCTCATCTTAGGTACATGGGAGGGTGCAAACTATCATGGGGATCCAGCCCGGAATGTTCCCCACGGTATATTTAGGCGCACCAATTTTCAAGGGTGTCCCTAAGGTTTCGGACTTACAGCCCGTCTTTGATAAGGTCATCCTCAAATTCAGAAGATAGAAAGGTTCTTCTCTTTCCCTTGGTGGTCGAGTTTGTCTTCTTAATTCGGTGATTACTAGCTCTTTTGTGTATACCATGATGGTTTACAAATGGCCCCGAACCTTGCTCAAACAAATGGAAAGGGCCATGCGTAACTTCATTTGAACTGGGGATGTTCATACTAAAGGGTCAGTGGTGGTTAGTTTGAATCGGTGTTGCACGCCTCGGGATGAAGGGAGTTGGGTGTTCGATCGATTGTGGCGGCTAATACGGCTTTTTTGATGAACTTAGGCTAGAAGGTTATGAACTCGGACTTGGTGATCTTCAGTACCCTTAGGTAGCGATACTTGATGGCGGATGGGGCGGTCCGAAGGTCGTTTATCCCTTCTTCTATTTGGGCCAGGATTAAACCTTGTATTAGGGATTATTTGGACGACTCTCGTTGGATTGGGGGCTAATTCCGATGTATAATTTTGGATTGACAACTGGCTGGGTTACTCTATTGCAGACAAAATTGGTATCCCACAGGAATACATATACTTATTTCAGCATCACATTTCGGACTACTTTTATGACGAGTCCTGGAACTTCACCTTCTCATTTGTGGAGGCTTATTTGGATATGGTATGGGATATCGTGCGATTCCCTATTGCCCCTTCCTCGAGGGATACGCGTATTTGGCTGAATTCGATGGATGGTCTGGTTTCTTCGAAAGCAGCATATGCTCATGTTCGTCCCCACTTTCCGACGGTCAAGTGGGGTTCTTGGATTTAGTCGCAACACATCCCAGAACGGCGATCGGTGGTGATGTGGCGGGCTATCCACAATCGATTGGTTGTCTTGGAATTATTATGGGCAAGGGGGAGTTTACTAGCCCCTCGGTTTGTGCTCTTTGTTGTGCCTTTGCAGAATCGATTGACCATTTATTTGTCTCTTGTGTCTTAGTAGGGGCTCTCTGGCGATGGATTTTTGATTCTTTTAATGTTCACCCATTTGAGGCTCATAGTTTTAATGAACTCCTGGTGCGGCTAATAAACTTTCATTTTAGTGAGCATGTTGCTTTCCTATGGCGTGTGGCTATCCTATCCTGCATCTGGCTCATTTGGCATATCCAGAATGAGTTGTTTTTTCACAATAAAATTTGGACGGTGGATACGGCTACTATTCATCTTCGGGTTCTCATCGTTGAATCATCTTCATTGGATCGGGGATGCATGCACAATGACCTGCAAGACCTTCTCATCCTGCGTAGGTTGCGTGTTCCTGGGCGGGCTGGACAAACACCGAAGATCGTGGAAGTTAATTGGCAAAAACCTCTCCCGGGATGGATAAGGTGAATACGGACGGCAGCTCTTCGGGGGCGCCTGGCAATCTCACAGCTTCCGGGGTTTTTTGAAATTATAGAGGTTACTTTCGGGAGTGTTTCGTGAATCGTTGTAGTTTGGGCTATGCGTTTGAAGTTGAACTGGTCGCAACAATGTGGGCGATTCACTATGCTTTTGTCAAGGACTGGACACAACTTTGGCTGGAGTCGGACTGATGTATGTGGTAAACTTGATGGAGAAGAGATCTATTGAGGTCCCTTGGCGCCACCTCAGCAAATGGCGATACACATTGCATCTTCTCGCTCATATGGATTTGATGGTCTCACATATTTTTCGGGAAGGCAATCGAGTGGCAGACATGCTGAGCAAGAAGATAGAGTACGGTACATGGTGGGGCGTCCCGCCTGAGGAGCTCGTACATTATCTCACTGATGACTATGTTGGCCAATCCAACTATAGGTTTGTTAGCTAGTGTGTCCTGCTTCTGATTTCTTTTCCTATTTTTGGACGCTCTTTCATTCATGGGAGGTACTCTTTTTCCTGTCAAGGGTTTTCCCCACAAGGGTGGGTTTTATCTTGGAAGGTTTTAACGAGGCCCCAACTATTCAGCTATTTGGTCGGCTTGTGATCATTTTCATTTATGACATTATTTTCAGGCTTACTTTTGGTTACCTGATCAGCCTGTGATCAAGAATACTCTTTTCATTTTTTTTTGTATATATTTTTCGAATTTATTCAAAAAAAATTAAATACGTTATGTTATCTCGTACTTGAATATGTGTGGCTATGTGATTTTACCTTTTCCCTTTCATGCATCCTATTTACAACTGGGTCTCCCTTTTCCACTAAGGACCTTAGTAGAGTCCAAAATTGTTGTTTCATTTGGCTTATTTTGTATTCTATCATAACTCAAAGTATTAATATCAAAAGGAAAATAATAAAATTTCATTTGTTATGTCTAATAAAAAAATTGTCATCTCAATGAATCTTTATCTTAATTCATTTGGCTTAAAAATGCAAATAATAGATAATAGATGAACTAAGAAAAACAAATGGATATGTTGTGTTTAACAATATTTCTTTCTTTTGTTATTTTTTGGTTTAAAAAAAATACTTTAACAGCAACCCATAACAAAGGGCTGATTATATTTCCTCAATAAGCTTAGAATTGTTTGTTAAGCTTTGAAAAGATTATAAATTGACAAATATGAGTAGTAAAGCTTTAATATTATTAAGAATAATATTTCTAGTTATACTCCATTCTAAAGAAGATTGGTATAAAGCAGGTTATAGTTAATGGTACTTATATTAGAGATGTTTGGTTAACACGTAAATAAAATAGAATATAACAAAACTAGGGTATAAAAGAAAATTAGTACCATTATCTTATTAAAGGAGATTGAAGATAATTTTGAGAAAATGTGTGTATTAGATCAATTTGTATTTTTATAAAGTAGGAATAGTATATAAATAATTATGCTATTTTGTGTAGGAGATGAGATGAAACCAAACAACTGGAACTTGTACCTTTGCACCATCATTATGCATGTCTTTAAGACGATCATTAAGTCAAAGGTGGGTAAAATTTCATTTTCCTAAAGAAAATTGGGTTTGCTCATAATATTATAAATTTCACGATATTGGCTATTTCATAAACTTCATGACGTTAAACTATTTCATAACTTCAAGGTACATGGCAATTTCATAGAGTTTATAATATATGATTATTCTATGATTGTATCATTAATGGTTTGAATTTACAGTTTCACTTGTATTATAACACTTGCAACTGCTTGACTTGACCTTTGGGTAAATAAATGAGATTTTGTCAAATTGATTGTTTGAGTCAATTGCGGGGTGGGCGGGTTAGACAATGGATCGAATAGGTTTTCGGTTGACTACCCATGTGACTATTCCCATTTTCGGTCGGTGGCCGAGACGACAAAGTAGAGAAGTTGGATCATGGAATGGTCTATTTGAAATATGACGATCTTTAGGCCAAAGACCATAATAGCTAAAGAGACGCGTCGAGCCATTGGGAGAGATAATGTGATTGAGCTTGCCAAATACTTGTTTAGGAGTTATAAGGAGAACGGACAGGTTCTATCTGATCAACACCGACCCTATATTTACGGTTTAAGAACTGATAGACTGGATGACTGATTGCCTGGTTTCAAAACGAGATATCTACTGACTGTTTTCAAATTTTGAATATCTACTGTCTATTTTTTTATGTAAAACATCTCGAATGTTGGGATGGATGATAAGCAGAGAGTCATTGGATCAGTTGGATGCACGGTTTACTGAGATAAGAAATGAGTTATCTACCCTAAGTAAGGAACATACACAAAAGGAAATGTGTATGAAGATCTTGAGAGGAAAGGAAGGTGATGGCTCTGAGGCATTAAATGGACCTCACAAAGATATCAAATCATGAGATATTTTTAGATCTAAAAATCTATAAATTCGAGCTCAAAAAGAAAGAGCAAGATGAGATAGTTGCACCCGAGAATGTTGTCTTGATAGCAAGTGAGTCTAAGTCAGCAGACTCCAAGGACATCTTTGATAAAGAAGAAATAGCCTTGATGGTCAAGAGATCCAACAACTTCTTCAATAATAACTACAAGATGAACAAAAGAGAATCTTCAAGAAGGCATTTAGCTCCCTCTAAAGGAAAAGAGGAGAAACCTCCCAAGAGAGATGAGAAGAAAGTGGAAGACGTGTGCTGGAATTGCAGAAAGCGAGGTCACTTTGCAGTTGACTACCCCTATCCACTAGTCAACAAATATAGGAATGGTGAAGAAAAGAATATCTTCAGAGAAAGAAGAAATTAAAGAACGAAAGCAATGATGGTTGTTGAAACTAAGACAACCAAATGTAAAGAAGCAGTAGAGTCATATAGCGGTGAAGCTGACTACTCTTCTGATATTGAAGAAGAAGCATTGATTTGTCTCATGGTAAAAGAGCATGAAGATGAGTTAATTCCTAACTCACACTATAGGAAATCACACATTTTATGACGAATTTCTTTACCACGCATAAATGTTTGTCATAATTTGTTAACTAACAGTGACAAATTTTATTTTTGTCAATGAAGATTACTTTTTTATAACACCATTTATGTGCGTCACTATTGATCTTATATGTCGTCACTATTGTTCTTATTCCATGACGATTAACTGAAATCTATCATAGTAATTTTAGATGGCAGAATTTCGCACCCCAATTTAGGAGGAAAATCTTTCGATGACAAATAGATTATAATTCGTGAAGCCATTTGTTGTCATAAAATATTTTCTTTCATGACAATATTATATTTTGCCATTTATTGCTTCAAAAAAGTAGTGACGCCAATCTTTCATCACGAAAACACATATTTAGTGACAACTAATGTGTATTTGTCGCCATGTTATATTGTGGCAAAATAATTTGTCAAATATTTATCATAATTTACTAATTAACAGTTACGAAAATATTTTTTTTCATGACAATATCATATTTTGTCATTTATTTCTTCAAAAAAGTAGTGACGCTATTATTTCATCACGGACAAACATATTTAGTGACAATGAATGTGCATTTGTAGCTATTTTATATTGTGGCAATATATTTTGTCAAATATGTGTTATAATTTATTAATTAACAGTGACGAAAATATGTTCTTTCATGACAATATCATATTTTGTCATTTATTGCTTCAAAAACATACTGACGCAATATTTCATCACCAAAACACATATTGAGTGACAACGAATGTGCCTTTGTTGCCATCTTATATTGTGGCAAAATATTTTGTCAAATATTTGTCATAATTTGTTAATTAACAATGACAAATTTGTTTTTGTTGATGAAAAAGTTCATTGTTATGATACTAGTTAGTTTCATTACTATTGAACTTATATGTTGTGTCGTCGCTCTGTTCATATTTTATGATGGTTAAATAAATTCCGTCATAGTAATTTCAGGGTTGTTCCAATGCTTGAAAAGGTCCGGTGCAAAAACAAAAAAGAGGCCCTTTTTATCCATATTCATACAGAAAACTAAAAATAATGAATGAATCAATATAACAAAAAATAATTTCACTGATCAAAACATAAAAATAAATGTAAAATAACAAAACATTATATTTGGTTATCAGTGTTTCCAATTTTATTAAAATAATAAAAAATAATGAAACATCATATTTCAATTTTAATGTTTTCAATTTTATTAAAATAATACTACAAAATAGATACTTCAATATTATTACTTCATAGACTAGAAAATAATAAAAGCTAAAAGAAAAAAAAAGTTTTGAGAAAAAATAAAAGGGTTTCATTTTATATGGGAGAAAATGACCATATGGAAAAAAAAATATAGATAAGATTTTTGTTAATGGTGAAAATCAAATAACGAAATCAAAATATATATTAAAATTTGAAAAACAAAAATTGAGGAAGAATCTTAACAAAAATAGAATAGATTCATACTAATGGAAAATAAGAAAGTATAGGTAAATAATTCTTTGTTGATGTGGTTTCTAAAATACTGAAAAGTTGTTTAGGGGATGGATTTTTTTTGAGTTAAAATGTTGAAAAGTGGAAATTTGGTAAAAGAAAAAAAGGACCAAAGTGTTATAAGTGAAAATTTGGTAAAAGAACTAATAGAAAAAAAGGACCAAATTGTGAAAAGTGAAAATTTCGTAAAAGAATTAATAGAAAAAAAGAGGACCAAAATAAAAAATAACCAAAATATTTGCAGCAGATGAAGTTTGAAACCATAACTAACATGAATATATGGAAAGAAGTGCAACAACCACTGTACAAACTTCTCAATTGTGTTCGCATACAACTTTTTTTGTACATGTACAAATTATCTACTATCTATTATCTATCTACTATCTATTATCTATTACTATCCAAAAATGCTGAAAATTTCTGTCAAAATATAGATGGACTAAAACACCCTCAATTAAACTATTAAGTGAATTAATTTTAAATAGTAAAGATGTATTAAGTGGAGTAATTAATTTTAAATGGTAATAATATCCTTTCAATGGGTTTCTCAATGGGTTGTGTCTTTTCATTCCCCCAATTAATCTTCAGTATCCTTCACCAATGGTATCCTTCACGATATATTTCGATCAAGGTATTAGCATATGGGGAGCGCTATTAACACCCCCAAAATCTATCAATACACCCCTTTTTTTTAATTAAAAAATGTCATCAACTAAAATGACTAAAATGTCCTTAATACCCTACCAAATTTCTAATACACATTTTTAAATCTTATAATCTTCTTCCCTACCCTACAAACATTCTTCATTTCTTCTCACATTTTGTAAATAAAAAACGAGATCTTAAAGGATTTAACAAATCTGAAAATTGTACCAATTTTCTTTGTAAATTCAAAGCATAAACAATAAATTTCCCAAAAAAAAAACAATTATATCAAACACAAGATCAAATTATCCTCCATAACAATAAAATTATTACCCATGATAAAACTGATGAATTATAGTAAAATTGAATATTGCGTCTCTTGGAATCATCCAATGCTTTAAAGTGGCATTGTGTTCTTACTTTTTAAAGTTCTGAACATATTTAAGTTTTTTTAAAATATGTTCTAATCTGTTTTTGCCTTTTCCTAATTGATTCCTTTTCTCTTTATTATTTGGATAGTCGCAAATTTTTTAATCCTTTCGTGTTAAATAATTCTTTGCATTTACCATTATTAACTCTAACTTTTGGATTTTAGTAATAGCGGACCATTGATGTATATGTTTTCATGATAGCCATTTGAGGGAAGAATTGGGGTTTAATTAGGGAAGGGTAAATTGGAGAATATTAGTGGTGTATTAAGTAAATAAATTGTTTTGAAAAATAATATTGGGGGTGTATTAAGAAATGGGGTGTATTGATAAGTTTTGGGGGTGTTAATAGCACTCCCCTTAGCATATTTCCATTCCTTTTCCATCCATCTTTTCTCATTTGCTTACTTTGATGGATTTTCATTGAAATTCAAGATCCTCATTGGCAAAAAGTAGCAGATTTCTTATCTAATTTTTTACACTTTCTTTGGCGTCAATCATTATAATACTCTTAATATTGTGAAAATATTTTCCATAATCAAGGTCATATATTCCATTTATTCTTCAAATTTTTGTTGGGGATTTGGTGGATTTTGTGGAATTTGGGGTATTCTTCATTATTAGCTTCATATATGATCATTAGATGAGGTGTCAGATGATGGTCAGGTATATGAAGACATTTTTTTCTTTTTTGTTCTTTTTATTTATTTAATTTTTTGTTCTTCTTTGGGTTACTTGACTTATCAGATTTTTCTTAGGATCTTTAAGGAACTCGAGCATTTGCATAAGGATCGATCATACCACTTCTTGCAAGGTAAGTGACTTTGTGAGGTTTTTTTATTAAATTTAGTTTTATTTGGTTACAAATTTCTTAAATTTGATCTTTTTTTTTTTTAGAATTATAGGTGTTGATTTGTTGCATTCTAATGTTTGTGTATGAAAGTGAACACTTTTCTATCTGGGCTTGGATATTTTATTATTCTGGTCATTTTTTTAAAGTAAATAATTATCCTGGTTGTGAAGTTTAATTGTTGGTGACATCTTGATGTTTAGTAGTAGTGGAAAAATTACTTTTGTTAATAAGTATTTCTTCTTGTGGGTTTTCATGACATTGTTGTTTTGATGCATTTTTGTAGTGAAAAACCTGCTAGCTTGTTTTGAGACATAATTGAGTTTAGTACTGTTTGAGGAATGAAAGGAAAAACGTTTTTTTTTTGTGTGTGTGTAGAAATTGATTAAATTTATTCTTATTTTTGGCTGCTGCAAAACGTTCCAATGACACGAAATGAAGTTGCTCATCTGTTGATATTGTATTTGGGCATTATCATTTTTAAGTTTTCACTGCAACTTTAGACATTATTTGAGAAATTATTCAAATTCCAGTGGCTCTTTTTTTGGGCATTATCATTTTTAAGTTGTAATATCATATATATGGAACTCAAAAAGAAAAAAATATAAATATTCGTGTTGAAAAACAATGATAGATTTATTGCCATTTGCTTTGGAGGCTTTTGGGGTACAGAAAGTTGCATGTCTTCAATTTACATGGGTCACAAATTAGTGAGTTGAATAAAATGGGCAACTCTTGAAAAGGGTGGAAAAAATAATGAATTAGGCTCATTGCATAGCTTTTTGTTAAGAACCAGTCCAATGATCAAAGTATACTCTGTGTGTACATCCTATTGATGGTATTAGAGATTCAGAGGCGCGATAACAAATTTCTAACAAAATGCAAGAGCTACTTTTCAATTTGCAGACATAATTTTTTTTTTATTAGAGATTTCTTCACTGGTGAGATGATGCAAGAAAAGGTTCAAAGGCTCTTTACTCTTTTAGCTGTACATAATTTTTTTTTCTGATTGTCAGTCGCCTTTTACCTAATAACAGTCGCTACATTTAATTCTCCATAAGCTAAAACAACAATAAGCTCTAGCCTCTATGAAGTCTCTCCAAAATCTTGTAAGCCTGCCTACTCTTTTTCAAAACCTTTAACTTCTTCGTGTTTGTACTTTCATTAAATATTTGATCCACTGCAAAATATAAGATTTCAATCCCTACTTGCATGAGTGATTAAGGTTTGTTGATCACTTCATTTCTAGAGAAAGTTTTGTCAAATGTTGGACAGGAAGTTCCACCAAATTTTGGAAGAATGCTACTTTGAAGAAAATTTACCAGACCTATCTGAAATTTTGATATTTTATATAATCTTTTCTTTTTGAGATATCATAAGTTCTCAACATCTTATAAATGTTTTGCGGCTCTTGAGTATGTGTGTGTGTGTTTGTTTGATTATGTGCGAAAATTGCTTCAAAGGCACATGTATCAGCTGGTGAGAAATGCGTGCACTAGGATTAAAACGTGTTGTCTTCATCACCTTAAATAAGTTTAAATTCATTTATGTCATTATGTGTACACGATTACTTGGTGAATACAATTCATATGGGCACAAACAAGTTAATTACTTTTATGTGTATTTTCTTCCAGAAATCTATGGCTACATGTTAATCTTGGGTACCATACTCTTAATTTGTTTTGAAGATTCATAAAAATCAAGCAAAAGTTTATATGGATTCTATTCCGGTTACATGATAAACATATCTTTGTCATATAAATACATTGAAGTGCACATAGTTATTGGTGAGATCAGAAGATTGCCATACCTGAACTCCTTTATTCTCAGGGATAATTACTAAATACTACTTTTGAGGTTTAGTCTAATTACACAAAACTTAGTTATCTTTTGAAATTACAGATGAACTCTTGACACATGTTTCTATTTTAAAAATTCCCCAAATAAAGGGGTATTTAAAAAACAAGCACGTTGCCAAGGAGGTATTTTTAATTTTAAAAGATAATTGATTTTTGTTCTTGTAATCAGGCTAATTTTTAGGGGTAGGTTTTGTAATTATCTGTTATTCTTTTATGCATGCATCAAAATAGTCGAAGAAACCTAAACAAAATCATATGTCGAGAAGAAATGGCAAATATAGGACGACCAAATTTCATCCTGGGCACCTGGAAAGACACATGATTACGGATCCAATAAGAGGTATCCGTGTGGCAGACAACAATAGCTTCAACCTCATCGCCATTCTCTCCAGCAAGTGAAACCTGGTACACCCTACTCTCACTCTCTTGGTAATGGTAGTAGAAAACAATATAAGGGTAACACATAATATGAGATACTAATAAACTCAAACACTTATGCAAATATTATTGGGCAATTCCAATCTTTGTTTGCTTTTTCGTGGTTTATATGCCAGTTTTAGACAAATTTGGACCATGGTGATCTGAACAATGAGAATATTGCTTCAAGTTACAACTTCTTTAATTTGTTAGGCTTTTTGTTAATTTTTTTTGCCTTTTCTGTGATCATTGAGATATATTGGGAGGTGGATTTGAATTTTCGTGGAGCTTTGATTGCTTCTATCTATTAGATTAGAGGTGGTGAGCCCCCGTTGTTTTACTCACTATGACATGGTATTTCTAAATAAAAAAAATTGGCTTGCGAATTATTTTCGAGTGAGAAATAAAAATTTAAGTGAGCTTCTTCGGTTGGAGGTTGATGGTTTAACCGGAGTCTTTTTCTTCAAATAATTGCTTGTATTTATTCTTTATCTATGATAATGATGGGGTTTGGTAAGTGTTCAAGGTCAACTACATGAAAAAGTGTGGGCAGTGGAATTGGGCTCTCTTATGTCTGAGGATCATCATATCTAAAATGTTCTTTTCATGGATTGGTTCATCTGTGCAAGGTTCTATTTCAACCGATTAGTTCATATTTTCACCTTTCATCTTCTCATTTTCTTGGGACATCTCGGATCGACGAAATTTTTATGAAAATTTGCATTGGCTCATACTATCCTAGTTTACTTTTATTTCACTTAACCTATTTGGTTCGGTAAGAAAAAGGTTTTATATTAAGGGGGAAAAAAGACATCATTAAAAAATCTTCGGTGTTCTGCCCCGTCCGTTAAATAAAATTTTGGAACTATCTATTATCATAATTTATTTTCTTAATATTCGACCGTAGTTTTATATCATCTTCGTGAAATTCGCTGCGCTAATGATCTACCGATCAATTTCTGTGTCAAATTTGACTGTTTTTTCTTGAGTTTTGTTGTTGAAACCTGCGACTAATGTGTGGGTGGTGAACCCGCTTGTAGACTTTTTTAAACGCAGCATGTATGGAAAATTGACACTTTTTTAAGCAAAATTTCATGCTTCCCCTCTGCCAATATGAAACTAAGATGGAGGGGACAAGATTTTGTGGGGGTGTTGATTCTTCATTTCAGTAGATATAAGCTTAAAAAGAGTTTGCCTATGTGGCAGTCATTTATTGAAGCCATGGTTAATACTATATGTGCTTTGAGAGTATGCTTGTGAGTTTTGGTTTTAACCTGGTATTGAATTGTGATGGTTCCAATTGAATGAATGTAGGATGCTAATCGTACGACTATGGAAAGTCTGAAACAAGTGATTGTTTAAAACCTTTGATTATGGGAAGCATGAAACTAATTATTTATTTAAGCTCATTTATTAATCAAATTCGATAGAGGTAGTGCATTGGTACTAAAACCTTTATTTGGTTTAAAGAAAAAATTTTTATTAAGGGGAAAAAAAGACATCTTAAAAAATCTTGGTGTTACGGCATATTTAAGCTAAATTATTAATCATATTTTATTCATTGCGCTAATGATCCTTCTGTGGATATTGGTGAATGACCTTGGTCATTCCAAAAACTTCTCTAATATAGGATGTATTTCTAACATACCATATTAATACCGGGAATATGAAGAATTGAGTCATCTTTCATAAAGTTACCAAACATCCAACAACTATTAGATGGATTTGCCACAATCTAAAGCCGCACTGTGAGAAACCAAAAGGTTTGTCTGAATAGATTTGTATCGGTGTTGCAAAGTATGTGATTATGAGGCCTAGCTCGATTGTTTTCCTCGCTTTGTAGTTACATTTTTTCCTTTAACAAACTATTTGATTTTCTATTATAGCTGGTTCAATTGTCTCCTGCAGTGCAGAGCTTATAGAAGGCTTAATTGCAATTTTTGTTTTTGTTATCAATGCAAAACCAGCGATTTTTATTTGGATACTCCTCTGCAGTCATCATGAGGGGCAGTTACATCATTGCAGTATGGATTGATATCTTTATTATATGGATTTTTTCATATATTAGGTTAATGTTTATTATTTTTAAGACACGGGAAATATGAGGATTACAAACTTTAAATTTAAGTGTTAATAATAAAATATTGACTTTGTTACTAGAATTAAAATAATATATGAATTTTTTTACATATATATTACATTGTAATTTTATTTTTTTACATTTCTTTAACCGAAGAACTGAGATAGAATAAAAGAAGTAAGCACATGAAGTATAAGAATTTGACTAACCATTATTTTATTTTATTTTAATTGAATAACAATAAATTTTATTGATTAAAATTTTATTATTTATTATTAATATATAATTTTATTAGTCATCTACGAATCCTATTTATTATTAATATATAATTTTATTTTATTGATAACTATATTTTCTTAGTCATCTAAGAATCCTATTTAGCACTTTTGATCCCCTATATTTTGATTTTTGCACAATTTTGGTCCCTAAAGTTCTAATTTTATGCAAATTTGGCAAAAGAGTGAAATATTGAAGTGCCGATTCGGGACCCAAATTGCACAATATTAGAATTTATGGATCCACAATTGCACAAAAAATCAAAATTTATGGGACTAAAATTGCTACATAAGATACTTACAAGATCAAATATGCTACACCTCTAGATTTACTGAACCAAATTTGTGCAAAAACAAAATATTTGGGATCAAAATTGCTACATAGGATAATTACAGGATCAAATATGCAACTCCGTTATACTTACACGTTCAAAATTACAAATAAGCAGCTTAAAGAAAAGTTTCTTTAGATGAGTACAGTTTGGGATAGATCAAAGTGATGAAACATGTAAGAGTTTGTAGTTATGGCAATCCATATTATCACCATTTGTGATTTTGATTACATCATAATGGTGAATTATCATTAAGATTTAATATAATCACGAAGACTATGAGTGAAAGCACTACACAGGCTGAGGTTACAAACTTCAAATATACAAGTCGTGAATAAAAAAGTAAATGACTTTGTGATGCAATCAAGAATATATATACATATATTATCCACTTTGAAGACGGACAAAAGGAGAAAGACATCAACTACGTATATAATATCAATCCTGCTAAACAACTTGCTAAAATGTTAGTAAGATCCAAATTTCAAGTGACGATAAAAACACTCTTCAAAGTGTAAAAAATAAAAGTGTGATGAGATTGTCGAATTCAAGTAAGAAGAGAGCAATGACAATTCCAACATAAAGCAAGAGAATGATTGATACAATTAAATTTGTGATTTTTACTTATAAGTATTTATGATTTCAAGAATATCTTCAATGTTTTGTATAGTTCAAATTTTAGGAACAACTATGGCTTAGAAAAACATATTTTTAATCCTAAATTACACTTTAAATTGTTTGTCATATGATCCCCAAAGGCAATCTTGAAGCTTCATGTTTTACACATGACATAATAATTTGGTATTGGAATGACTCTATGTTTTGGTTTCTATTTTCTTCAAGAGTGCATTTAACATTAATAATGAATTATGCATTACACAAAGTGGAGGTTCTTTACATGAATCATAAATAAAAATTATTTGTTGGATAAAGTTTTACAACAATTTCAACTAAGTTCTTCGAATGGTTTTCAAGTAAACAATGTCTTGACTATGTTCCACCCACTACATTTTATTTCATAATATACAAGGTTTAATTATGCCGATTTCTAATCAAGTCAAATGGCATTTTACAATATAGATGGTATTCATCAAAACAAGTGAAATTAAATCAAATTATACACAAGCGAGATACTACTAGTAAAGTGAAATCATTATTTATTATCATATTTTCAAATATCACCAATTGGGCTAACTAAAGTGGATTCGATGTTCTACAATGTAATATTATCATTAGATACAATTCTTTGACAATTTCCTTTATATTCTTTCACATAAGTTTCTTGGTTCACAATATCATCAACAATATTTACAATAAAACAAAATTAACTTAAATAATAATAAATTATTTGTAATTAAATTAATAAAATTATACGGTTCACGTGCAACGCACGTGCACCTTACTAGTCCATTAAAAAATAAAAAAATCGGGGTAGGGGCCCTCGACGGAGAGGGGCCCTGTGCGGCAGCGCCACTTTGACCGCCCCAAAGACGACTCTCACTACTGCAGAAAGAGTTTATTGCGACAACAATTTGTTGTCGCAAAAAGGCCAAAGTCGTCGCAAATAATCGTTTTGCGACAACATGTTGTCGCAAAAACGTGGTTGACAATGCCTTAACGCAAAAACTTCATTTGCGACAACGGTGTTGTTACAAATGTATTTGCGACAATTTGTTGTCACAAATAATAACCCGTCGCATTTGTTTTTGGGCTGACGTGTCGACATTATTTGCAACCACTTGTTGTAGCTAATAATGGGATTATTTGCGACGACTTCTGTCGTTGCTAAAGCTCCCGATATTTGTTTTTGTGGGGGGGAGGGGGGCAATTTATTATTCTTTTTCTAAACCTATTTACCCAGCAACCTAATCAACATTTACCCAACAACATAAATACCACAATGCATTTAAATAAAATATAAACCCGAATACAAAAACAACAAATATTAATATGCTATTAAATATCAACTGCCCAATATATACAAAAATGTAACCAAACATAAAAATATATATAACAAATGAAATGGCTCCTATGTTTCAATTTTTCAATCAAATTTAAAAGCAACTTACGAATCCCAAAAGGCCTAAAGATAAATCATCAATATAGAAGCTAGTGTTCCTTTCTCCATTTATGATTTCCAAGACTAAAGACATCAGATTTTTCCGAGAATACCCATGAGTGCCCTGAAACTTCCTTCATAAACTCTTCAAGGCCTTGTCCTGAAGCCGCTGAAAGCCTCTTCACCGCGACATCTTTTCTGTTTGCCAATTTCCCCTAGAAACAAACAACAAAACTTTGTAAGAATTAATGAGTGTCATGAAAACAAATCTGATAAGAAGAATGAAATTTTTTCTGATAAAAAATAAGAAGAAAATTCACCTGATAAGAAAAAAACTTTGTAAGAAAAAAATTGTTGGTTGACCTGGAGAAACACAAGTTCTACCTAATGAAGGACATGCTAACCAATTATAGAAGCAACGTTTTCTTTTAGTCAACTTCGCCTCCCGGGGCTGTGAACGAATCAGATGCGGTGAGCTGAAAAGCGAAGCTTACAACAAAATTCGCTTTCAACAAGGGGACCAAGCCATTTTACTTGGCTGAACAAGTGATCACGCTAAGATGAAGAGAGGAATTCCGTTTTCCTAACCAAGCATAACTACTATGACGTTTAGGACAATTAGATTCAAGATGTAACTGATGTGTCTTTGTCAAGCTCTATTTGTAATACCATGGTTACAATAGACAACATTGATTCTTTTAACTCAAGGAACTGTGCTACAATCATGGTTACACTTCTTATTTTACATAATCATATATCTTAATCTCAGAAACTCCCTACATTTCGATATTATGAACTATAAAAGCTATCTAAATAGCATAGCTTGCTCAGAGAAGCATGAATAGTAAAGCACAAGTAGATCTATCTTTCCACCACATATATTTCTTATTTTATATAATCATATAGCTTAATCTTAGAAACTCCCTACCTTTAGATATTATGAACTGCAAAAGCTACCTAAATAGCTTAGCTTGCTCAGAGAAGCATGATAGTAATTAGTAAAGCACAAGCAGAACCAATGACTGTTCTGACATCTATATTGTCAAATAGTAATTTTAGTTAACAATTTGAACCTTTCAAAAAAGTGGTAGTTGCAGTTGAAGAAATACCTATCTAAAGCAAGCATGGCTTCAAATGGAGTAACTATAGGAGCTAAGAACTCCTTACTATCCAATAAAGTTGTTTGTGCACAAGAGACATTAATAAAAACATCGCGTTGCAATGGCAAAATGTTAGGAAATTTATTGTTTAGATTTTGATGAATGCCATGTAAAACTTAGAATAGGAAGTTGGCACCCCAATTCTTGTTGTAAAATGCATTGTAATAAATAAAAGTGGCCAAGCCGGAGTTAAGTCGCCTACGCCTAACATGCAAGAAGACAATCAAGACTAGAAGGAAGACTCTGCGAGACAATTTGAGTATGGCAAAGAAGAGTAGACGGGAACTCTATGAAGAAGCGGTGAGATGCGGTGAGAGGAGTATCGATCAAGTCAACTCGAGAAAAGCCAAGTCTCAAATTGAAGTGACAGAAGAGTCACCCTGATGATTGGAAGTCGACTCTAAGTCACCTAGGGAAAGCAAAGAAATGCGGTCAAGTCAAGATAATCGAAAAGATCCGTTGTTGTAAATCAAGAGAATTACTTAAACAAGTAATATCTCCATACCACCTTTCTCGGAGTTCTCAGTCCCGAAGCGTGCAAAAGAAATGAACCAATGGGAAGCACTACACCGTGTCGAACTCGAAAAAGTGAAAGAACAATTCATACGAGGAAATGGCAATTCCAAGGATCGCAAACAAGACAAGCCAACGACTGCAAGTGACTTTCAAAAATAAGCCTATCTCTTCAACGGGCAAATTTTTGAAAGATCACTATAAAAGGCCGAGGAGTTTATTTGAGAATGTGTGATATACACGAGAGACACAAATTCTGACCTGAACCAAAAACGTTCAAGCCATTATTAGAAAATCAAAACATTCTCAATCCTCAAGCCTACACTACGAAGAACATCAATCCAACACTCACCTGTGAAGGAAAGATAACTTCAATCAGTTGAAGAGGAAAATCTTGAAAAATCAAGGGGTCTACATTCCACGAAGGATTGTAGGAAGGTTCAAGGTCGAACCAAGTCTTAAGCTTTTGGAGGGCTTCGTGATCAAATCCAAAGAGCTTGAGCAAGTGAGTCATGTAGTAGCAAGGCCTGCCCTGTGAAGAAGCCGAGTCGCACGAGAAGCCACCGGTGAGTGATCAAGGCGTCTCATCGAGTCCCAAAGGATCAAGTCATTTGTGTGATCAAGACTTGTATCCGGACTGTTACCACTTTGTATATCGATCATTACCTAGTGGATTCCTCCAGGAGTTGGAGAAGAGAGGAGTAGAAGAATTAGCCCATCTTGAACCTCTATAAAAATTTTATTGTGTCATTTACATTTCAAAGACTTTAATTCCTCGCATCTTAACTACTTAAATCTGTTTGATAAATTTGCTATCCACTTGATAATTTATAAGTACTAAACCAAGCACTAATTTCTTGCTTAATCAAACTTAAGGGTGTTAAGTCTTCCACTGAAAAACAAAACCACAGTTGAGTTAATTTAGAGCCAACAAGTGAGTTATTCCATCAAACGGCTCAGTTGAGTCGGTTGAGAGATTAACTCTCTTGAGTGACTAAATTGATTTGTCCATCAAGGACACAAATTTGTGTAGTATCAACTCGTATATTTAAAAGGACTAAATCGAAAATTTGGTAAGGTTTATTCAACCCCCTTCTAAACCTTACACTTACACCCCTTGGGACCTACAAGTGGTATCGGAGCGGTTGGTTCATTGAACCCTCCGCACCGGTTAGTTCTTGAACTAGATCTCCAAACTTTTCAAAGTCCGCTTTAGTACTTAAACTTTCAAAACTCTTTTTATCATTAAAAGTTATTATCATGGAAGCAAATTTGACACGCATCCCTATGTTCACAATTGAAGAATTTGATGATTGGAAAATTCGTATGCAGGCTCATCTATCAAAGCATTACATGATGAGATGTGGATAGTGATAGAAGATGGGCCACCGCAAATCTTAAAGGTGAACACAATGTAAGAAGAGAGATTGGTGAAGGAGAAAGAGGATGTTGCTCCCGCACTGTCATGGTTGAAAAACCAAGAAGCGAGTGGACAAATGATGTCGAGAAAAAGATACAACCTGGACAATGTAGCCAAGGACATCCTTCACAAAACCTTGGACAAAGCCATGTTCAATAAAGTCAAATCATGCAAAACGGCTAAAGAAATGGGGACAAGCCGACATTGATTTGTGAAGGCTCGTGAGCAAATCAAAGAAAACAAATTATCGGTGGTTGTACGAAATTTGAGAACTTCAAAATGATCTCGGAGAAAACCTGGATCAACTGGATGCTCGGTTCACGTAAATCACAAATGAGCATCGCACTTGGAAAAGAATATACACGAAGAAATGTGTATGAAGATCCTAAAAAGTCTTCGGTGAATGGGAAATGAAGGTCATGGCACCGAGACTTTCCATGGACCTATCAAAGACATCCAACCATGAATTATTCTCGGACCTCAAAGCCTACGAGTTTGAGTTGAGAAGAAAAGACCAGGAAGAGACAGTTGTACCCAAAAAATTTGCTCTAATTGTTAAAGATGGGAAGAGAGTGAGGTCAAAGAAGTCATTGACCCGGAAGAAATAGCCCCGATGGTTAAGAGGTTCAACAAGTTCTTCAATAAGAACTACAAGAGAGGAAATGGTGAATCTTCCGGAAGACACTCGGCTCCTCCAAATCAAGGGAAGATAGGCCAACCAAGAGAATAGATCATCAAAAAGTGAATATCAAAAGGGTGACAATCCAAGAATGGAAAGAGTCTGATCAAAAGGTTGAATATCTATGTTGGAATGTAGACAACCAGGTCACTATGCCATTGATTGTCCATATCCTGTAGTCAACAAATACGAGAAATGAAGAAGAAAGAAAGGTCTTGAGAGAAAGAAGACAAGAAAAGAGAAAGGCAATGTTGGGTGCAGAGATCTTTGAAACAACCAAGTCAAAAGACATAGCCTGATTCGAGAGAAGCGTGAAGCCGACTATTCAAGTGACTCGAAGAAGAAGCCCGATCCGCTTAATGGACAAAGAACAAGATCAACTCGACCAAGAAGATGAGGTACACTCTAACTCATCAAACTCGGACTCTAGTGATAGTGATCATGTGACACACACACCTCATCACCCACTGATCTTTATGATTCATTAGGAAAAATGATGAAAGATTTTGAACACATTAAATCCTCACACACACTATTAAATGAGGAAAACAGCCTACTCAAGAGTCAAAACTCAAAGCCGACTAAGGAGCCGAGTACTCTAAGTCAAATAGCCGATGAGAATGAAAGTTTAAAGGTGAAAATGCTAAATTAATAGCAGAAATTGCTGCTATAGAGAAGAGGGAGAATGACCTCAAAAATGTTATTGCCTCATTCACTAAGGCATCTAAATCATTGGATGATCTTATTTTGAGTCAAAGAGAATGTGAAGACAAGACAGGCTTAGGATTTAATTCCTCTGTGCTATGTCAAACCTCAAAAGTAATTTTGGAAAAAGGATCTTCAAGCCATGAAGAGTCTGAAAAATCCAAAATTCTAAATGTTGCACACACATTCACTACAAAACACAATAACAAGCAAACTGGCCTTGGTTATAAAGGAAAAGGAAAACAGCCAGTTGAGTGCGCTGAAAGGACAGCTGAGAAGAGATTCGGCCGAGTTCCTCAGCAAACTCCAAATAGAAAATACTCTGTAAAAAAGAAGCAGAGCTACCAAAAACCCCAGAAAATCTATAAGAGAAATACATATGATGGGAATGGTAGAAAATATCCAAGCCAAGCTGATTGGAATGATGTAAACTATCAAAGCATAGACTTATAGAATATAAGCCCAAATGGCAAAGGCCTAGAACTCAAGAAAGGCCATTCCAAAAGTATAAGAGCTTTCATCAAAGACACATATGCACCTAGGCACTACACTCAAAGACACCACAATTACCCAAGGAAGGCAATTGCTAAAACACATATGCAGGCATACTGGATAAAAGAGACAATTTGTATGAACCTAGAATCCCCAAGCAATTTGCCAGGATTAATTATGATTATGGCAGCGATAGATGGCAACCCCTTAGAGTCAAATCATTTGGCTATAGGTTGGTTGGATCATCTTACAATTCTAACCCCTCGGGACCTGACAAGTATGGGTACCTAAAACTTAATTTCCTTGATTGCGAGGTTCAAGAAACAAGCGAGTGCCAAGGAACCTGGTACATGGATAGTGGTCATTCCCGGACATATGACAGAAATAAGAAAAATCTGTCAAAATTCAAGGAAGTTAAAGGAGCAAAAGTCATATTTGGAGGAAATGAAGTTCCTGGTGAAATAAGAGGCATTGGATCCATCAAGAGGAATGGATTAGAAATCACAGATGTTGCATATGTTGAAGGACTCAACTTCAACTTATCGAGCATCGATCAACTATGTGACAAGGGTTACAATGTTGGATTCAACATGGGTGTATGCCAAATCAAAGATTGAATCGAATGAAGTTTTGTTGCAAGGATGCGACACAAAAAGAACATGTATGTCGTGGATTGGTCAACAAAGAACACCTCAAAGACTGTCTATTAGCAAAGAGCACAATTTGAATCAAGTTGGTTTGTGGCACAAAAAAGCGAGTTACCTAAATTTCAAAACGATTAACAAACTTGCAAGAAGTAATCTTGTGGAAGGACTTCGGACTCAGTATACAAGAAGGAGAGTATATGTGATGCATGTCGAGAAGGGAAAACAAATCAAATCTTCATTCAAAGAAAACATGTTCATCTTCAACAAGAATATTGCATCGCTACATATGGATCTATTTGGCCCAGTGGAACCGGCCCAAACATAAGTGGAAAGAAATACACCTTGGTGGTAGTAGATGACTACTCAAGATATACATGGACAATATTCATGTGTAAGAAGAAAGAAACTCTACAAAAACTACCACGGTGATGAAGAGGATTCAAAATGAGAAGAGTCAAACCATTATCAAAATAAGATCAGACAGGAGGAACCGAGTTTGTCAATGGAATAATAACTCGTATTGTATTGAAAATGGTATTGGTCATGAACTATCACAGCAAGGACTCCACTGCAGAATGGAGTTGCGAGAAAGAAGGAACAGAACCCTCAAAGAAGCAAAGCAAGGACCATGTTAGTCAACGGGGTTCCAAAAAGATTTTGGTGAAGCAATCAACACGATTTGCTACACTCAAAACAAATGTATGATAAAAGACGGTGACAAAGACTCCTATGAGATTTGGACTGGAAGAAAACCAAATGTTGCATATTTGAGAATATTTGGATGTAAATGCTTCATCCACAACAATGGCAAAGACAATCTAAAGGCTTTTAATGCTAAAGCCGATGAAGGTATCTTCTTAGGATACTCACAAAGCAAAGCCTACAAAGTACTCAACAAAAGGACTATGGTTGCGGAAGAATCCATTCATGTGGTATTCGATGAGCCAAATGTAAATGGAGAAGACATTGAAGAGTCACGGTGATAAGATGAATCATCCAACCATACGAAGAGTCCCTATCTTTGTCAAGTCTGGAATTATAAAAGAAGAAGATGAGATAGTGAATCTCAAAAAGCATTTGGAAAACTTGCGGCTAAGTGATTACGAGAGAGTGAACACAACAACACAGTGCAAGACGAGTGAATAGAGCTAACTTACTCCAACTTTGATGTAAGATGGCTGAGAGACCATCCACCAGAACTTGTCATTGGAGATATAAGAGAAGGTGTCAAAACAAGATCCAGAACTCAACAAGAAGCTATGTTCACATGCTTCATCTCGCAAATAGAGCCCAAAGATGTGTTACAAGCATTGGACGACACACATTGGATTCAAGCTATGCAAGAAGAGCTGAATCAGTTTGAAAGAAATAAAGTATGGGAATTAGTGCAAAGACCCATACATCAAAATGTTATTGGCACCAAATGGGTATTCAGAAATAAGATGAACGAGGAAGGCTCTGTGGTAAGAAACAAAGCAAGATTAGTAGCCAAAGGATATTGCCAAGAAGAAGGGATAGATTTTGATGAAACATTTGCTCTGTAGCAAGATTGGAAGCTATAAGGATGTTTCTTGCCTATGCAGCTCACAAGAATTTCACTGTATATCAGATGGATGTAAAAAGTGCATTCCTAAATGGTTTATTGGAAGAGGAAGTGTATGTTGAACAACCTCCAGGATTTGAGCAGAAGACTCTTGGAGATAAGGTATACAAACTCAAGAAAGCCTTGTATGGATTGAAACAGGCACCCAGAGCATGGTATGATACCTTGTCACAATTCCTAACCGAAAATGGATTCACAAAAGGAAAAGTAGATAGAACACTTTTCAGAATTCAAGACAAAAAGAGTATACTGCTTGTTCAAATATATGTGGATGACATCATTTTTGGATCCACAAACAAAGAGCTATGTGAAAAATTTTCAAACCTCATGCAAAGTAAATTTGAAATGAGCATGATGGGAGAGCTGACATTCTTCCTTGGACTCCAAGTGAAACAGCTGAAGGATGGAACCTTCATAAGTCAAACAAAATACACCAGAGATTTAATGAAGAAATTTGGTATGGAGGAGAAGTCTTCTGTGAAAATACCAATGAATACATCATCAAAATGGACATGGATGCGGATGGCAAGCCAGTAGATCAAACAAGATACTGAGCACTTATTGGATCATTGCTCTATCTTACAAAGCGGGCGGACATCACCTTTGTTGTAGGTGTATGTGCAAGATTTCAATCTGCTCCAAAAGAGAGCCATATGACAAAGAAACTAAGAGAATATTGAGATACTTGAAAGGAAGCCAAGAAGTCGGCTTATGGTATCCAAAGGAAGGTGGATTCAAGCTAATCGGCTATTCGGACTCGACTATCTTTGGATGCGAGTTGATGGAAAAAAAGCACTTCAGGCACATGTCAAATGCTAGGAAACAGTGATTTCTGGTTTAGCAAGAAGCAAAACTCAATAGCCACCTCTACCAAGCGGGAATACATAGGCTGGGCAAATTTGTTTGCCCAAGTCCTATGGATGAGACAACGGTGACCGAGAGACTATGAAGTTGAGGAAAAAGAAATTTCAATCATGTGTGATAACACAAGTGCAATTGCCATTACTCAAAATCTGTGTTGCACTCAAGAACAAAGCATATCGATGTCGATATCACTTCATAAGAGATCATGTTGAAAAGAAGGACATCATCTTGGAGTATATCTCAATTGATAAACAATTGGCCGACATCTTCACAAAACCATTATGTGAGTCAAGATTTGAAGAACTCAAACATGAGTTGGGGTTAATTGAACTGAGTGACACTGAATAATCAAAGAAAAGAAATGGAAGAAAAAGAGGTGAAAAAGAGCTAAACACACAAATCATTTCAAGAATCACCAGACGGAAATCGGAAAAACACCGAGTCAGTCGGTGATAGTGAGTCACTAAAAGAGCTGTGAGAAGTAGAGTTAAATCGGCTAAGGGATGTTTGAGTCACTTATGAGCAAAGTGACAAAAACGCAATCGTTTTGACTAAGCGGGAATGTTTTTAAGGAATACGTCAAAGATAATGATGATGTGTACGGACATAAAGCCGCACACCAAGCTTATGATTGGATATAAATCTTGCCGCATTAAATACGAGACATTAAATGCTAAATAGGCGTGCAAAATCTAAGCCATTGATTTCGATCACATTTCAAAAAACCACCCGCACGCCCTTTCATAAACCATACTTAAACCATTTTCGTCCGTTTCTCTCTCACACTACTTTACCAAAACTGTTCATTTCTTTCTCTCAAAAGCAAAGGCAAAAATTCTCTCGAAACCCTATCTATCTTCAAATCAATCTCTAAGTTTTTCCTTGATAAAATCTGAAAAATGGCACCAACCTATGATTTTACCAAGTTAGGGAAGCAAATCCACACCGGGTCTCTTTGTGGATTTCGGCGGCATGGTGAAACAAGGGTCCGAGCGACACCCTAGTGAAGAAAATCGCTGAAAAATTGGAAACGACCGGCTGAAACCGTTTCGGCGTTAGAATATCCGATGACCTATGTGGAGGAGGTCGCACAGCGATTCTACGTGAATGCCGAGATTCACGATGAAGGAATAAAGTCATCATTCACTTTAAAGCGGTGACTATCTATGCCAAGGATTTGGTTGAACATCGCTCTCTACCAATGAAGGAGCATCGAAATTAACGGGCTGATGTAAACTTGGCTGATGCTTGGAAAGAAATAGCCAAACCCGACTATGTTGATAAAATAGTGTACATAAACAAAGAGATTTGAAGGAGGATTATCACAAGTCGTTGGACATAGTTGCCAAATGTATTGACATCAAATTTTGACTTTGACCAATCACAAAAGCAAAGCTGATTGTAATGGCCGCAATCATCGAGAAAAAAAAAATAAATGAAATTTGAGTTTTCTACGAGACTCGCGAACGTGGGGAACAAATCCTTCAAGGAAGATGGCACATTTGGAGGATCCCTAGGATATGGCCTATGATTGGCCGGTGATGGAGGTGAAAGGAGTCCCTCTTAGACATGGGAAGGCATTCCATGTTAACAAGAGGATGTTGAGCAAACCTCTCTCGGCGCATGTAAGAGAGCCTACGCCAAGAGAGGCGACACGAGTGAGGGGAATCGGTGACCCTCGAAGATACTGATTGTTTCCTCTCCACCCAAGAAGAAAGTCGCCCCGCATTTGCTAAGAAATCGCGCCCGCCCTGCTAAAAGATCGCCCGCGCAAAGAAAGAAAGTCAAAATCGCTCCCGCCCCGCAGTAGAGTCACTGCCCGCTGCGTGTGTCTCCCCCCTTTCTAGCACGGTCGAGAAGGACTCACAAATACCTTCTCCGATCGTCAAAAGAGGAGAACCGACAAGCCAAGACGGCCGGCTCCTCGAGAAAAGACACCAAGACGCCCCCGCCGCCCAAGACTCGAGGATTTAAACCGTCTCTCGAACCGTAAATCCCTCGGTACAAACTAGAGACGAAGAAGAATCATCAAGCACTCCGAGCTTGAGAAACCGGGCCGAGTCGATCACTCGGTGGAACAAATACCAAAAGCTGCTTTGAAGCGATCGAGTCCCCGGATGTAATTGATGAAACGACCAAGTCTCAAGCGTCGATCGCCAGAGGCAACTCAAGACGTTTTGTAGTCCACACATCCGAAACACAAGAAGAAGCCGATAGAGCGGATAATGATGTGATGATCCTATCTCCACCTTACCCGGACATCCAAAATCGTCTGCGTGAGTGGAGGAAATGGAAGTTGAGTAAATCAAGGAACAGTTCCAACGGCCCGAGTTTAGAAGAAGAAGAGGAACTGTTAAACTTCCTTGGACTAACCCTTGTGCTCCAAAGATGGATGAAGACAATTGCACTGAGACATCCTGCAGATCTTCAAGGACAAGGAGAAAGAAAAGCAAGCGAGAGGAAAGCCGAGGCACGTGAGAAGGCCAAGATCGCCCCTATCTCGGCACCACGAACACACACATCCTCTCCTTGATGTCTTCTATGACAATGTGATGAGGATCCAGGAGAATCTTTCTTTGCCATAGAAGAGTTGCAAATGCAACAAGCATTGCACGAATCAGTAATCCTTCACGAGCAAAGATTAATGGAGGGACCAGGAGAGTCCTCTCGAACACGGTGAAATTGATCCAATGGGATTGGTTCAAGAAATCGCCATTGTTGTTGCTTGCCACCACTTCTGACTCACCACGGAAGAAGGCAATAAGGGAAATCGGCGATGAAACCGGGATAGTGGGGACCCCAATCGAGCCAACCCCTATTGAAGGTGTGTTACCACCCGCCCCAACTACGGTGAACACTCAATAGAAACAACCGGTAGTTTGGAGACGAGTGACCCCATTCCAAGTCACTCGGTGGTGCGCCGGTGAGGGGGACCTCCTCCTCCACCGCAACAAGGTCGGAGGATCTTTGCAGATGACTCCACAACGAATCAAGGAGGCGAAGTGGAAAAAGAACAAACACTAAACGAACAACAAGTTGTCATCAACGAAGCTCGCAGGCGATTGAGACTGTCTCGGTGAGGTGCCAACCGCTCACGAAGGCTAATGACGCGCGATGCGGATCGAGGCACAAGATGGAACGGCCCCGGGAGTTAACACTGGCAATGAAAGTGCAATCCATGGGGTTGAGACTCCAATGGATGCCACCACGAGAAGACCCTAAGACATACCGACATCGCCGAAAGGGAGGACAAGGCCTCGGCTGCAATCGAGAGGCTCGAGCTGGAGGTAATGAAGGCCCACGGGAGGTTGAGACTTCCCGGGGTAAAGAAGTCAAGTAGAGAACATCCCTCCGCTATCATCGACCCATCGAAAAGGAGATAAGCGCACTTCATGATTCCCAGGATAATCCCGATGTCACCTTTCGGGATCGGAAGGCGAAGAAAGAAGAGCCGAGTCATCCCCGGTGACAGATCCAAAAGACTCATTGCGGATGTTCCAAGCACGAGCAAGTCTCGATCCCAAGACTACTCATCAAACCTTTAATTTTGATGATAAGCCACCAATGGAAATCTCATCATCGTCCGATGACGTTTCGAAATCACTCGATTTGAGACCAACGAGTTGTTGAGACATTTGAGGCTCGGCAAGTCGGGTCCACTTCAAAACAAACCCCAGGTGAACTGAGAGTCCATGCGCGGGCTCCTCAAGCTGCAGCAGGTCGATTCCAAAAAGAACTTCACGTGCACCGCTCATCATCGAACAAATCCCGGTTGGCGGTGATGAATCCTTTATAGAATCTTTTCCTTTTTCCCCTGGAGAGTACCCGACCTCCATGAAGAGTCGAGAACGAACGCGCAAGACGCTACCACGCACCAGCTCCGTTTTTCCATCGGCACCATTGTTCGGTGATTATGATTTTGACGCCGCATGGCCATACGCAACGGAGGAATCACCAAGTCCGCGAAGTGTTCAAGGCATTATTCGCCGAGATTGAAGCGGATGGAGAGGCATCGAGGCCTCTATGGACATGCGATGGACAACAGAGATGCCAATCTTCTGGCGATTTAAGAGGCATTGTCATGATCGGGAATGGTGGCAACAAAGAAGCAAACAATGCGTGTGGAACAAGTTAGATACTTCAGGACATTGTTCAACAAGTCTTTGGTATGGAGAGCTGAAAATCCGATGCAAAACGAAGTTTGAAAGAACATATTGAGCACATGCATGAAGCTCACAGCCGAAATAAACTGCTGCGTGAACAAAATAAGAGTGATCTACAGCGTTTGGAAGAAACCATGAACACAAAATTCAGCCTTCTCATGGCCGAGATGAAGCTGATTTCAACAGAGTCCAACGATACTCGATCCGAATTTCGTGCTGCATACTCTGCAGCAGACTCGAGACAAAACTCAACTATCAGTAGGCTCGACTTCCTGCTTGCAAGTCTGTTTCCAGGCGTTCCTCTCTCCTTTGATGATGCCAAAAAGGGGGAAGAGGAATACCTAAAGGCGCAGGAGGGATCTGAAGTTGAGAAGGAGGGAGCAGCTGCGAAGGGAAAGTCAACTGAGGAAGTGTTGAAACAAAAGAAAGGAAAGCTTGTTGAGGGGAAGGAAGGATCGAGATGTGACCTTGATGATTGCAAAAACCCCCAACAAAGTCCACACGGTGACATTATCGCAAAGAAACTCCTGTGACTCGCCACTCCAACACTCTACTATATCTATGGTGAAAAGAGAAAAACAATTGAAGCAGGGATGAAGGAAGTGGAAGGAAGAATGGATGCCCGAGTTATGAACATCTTGAAACAACTCGGAGGCATTCCAAAGAGATAGAGATACTTATGCCATCTCGTATGTTGGGACAAAGCCACGATCAGTTGATGAATTTAAAACGCTCGAATCAAGGATACTTTGCAAATATGTCTATGGCTCAAGCTTGGGACTTGTACTTGGGAAAAGGGTCTCACGTTATGTGAAGAAGCCGACAGCAGTAGACTACCGACACCACTCTGCTGGTCACTCCGCTGGTCACTCACCGAAAGAAGAAGACCCAAATCAAGACACGCCCAGAGGTAGAGGAAGAAGCGGTGGTGGAGGAAGAAGCTTGGACCTAGGACTCGCCCAAAAACATTGAATACGTGGATCCGGGGAAAGAAAGGAGGAGGGATCGGGCTGGTCTTGACCAATTAGCAAATTTGCAAGTGGCTAAAAGTAACGCCGAGTATGCAAAAAGATTAGAAGAAGAAAACAAGAGACAAACTCGGCTATGGGAGGAAAGACAGAAAGATTAAGAAGAGATGAAAGCTGCCAGGAAGGCATATGAAAAGAAAAAGAAGGCAAAATTGATGATGAGAAAAAGAGAAGAAGAGAAGAAGATCTTGAACAAGATGAAAGAAGGAGAATGAAGGAGATGAAGTGTTTGTCCACCCCTTCGTGTATTTTATTATGTAAATACATACAATGTAAGTCTTCTGTAATAAAGCTATAAATTCTTTATTTTTTTGTAGACAAATATGTGCTCTGATACACCTTGTAAACAGTTGTGTAAAAAGAACAAGAATGTTATGATCAATAAAAGGATTGATTCTGCGCATACATTCTATGTCAATACACTATCTGTATGTATCTTTGCTATTTGCATTTTTGAATGGTTTAAGTTTTGGCATCATCAAAAAGGGGGAAATTGTTAGGAAATTTATTGTTTAGATTTTGATGAATGCCATGTAAAACTTAGAATAGGAAGTTGGCACCCCAATTCTTGTTGTAAAATGCATTGTAATAAATAGAGCTGGCCAAGCTGAGTTAAGTCAGCTACGCCCTAACATGCAAGAAGACAACTGAAGACTATAAGGAAGACTCTGCTGCGAGACTGAGTATGGCAAAGAAGAGTAGACGGGAACTCTATCAAGAAGCGGTGAGATGCAATGAGTGGAGTATCACCAAGTCAACTCGAGAAAAGCCAAGTCTCAAATTGAAGTGAAAGAAGAGTCACCCAATGATTGGAAGTCGACTCTAAGTCACCTGGGAAAGCAAAGAAATGCAGTCAAGTCAAGATAATCGTAAAAGATCCGTATAAAATACGTAAATCAAGAGAATTACTTAAACAAGTAATATCTCCATACCACCTTTCTCGTAGTGCTCACCCCGAGGAAGCGTGCAAAAGGAATGAACCAATGGGAAGCACTACACCGTGTCGAACTCTCGAAAAAGTGAAAGAACAATTCATACGAGGAAATGGCAATTCCAAGGATCGCAACAAGACAAGCCCACGATCGCAAATGACTTTCAAAAATAAGCCTATCTCTTCAACGGGCAAATTTTTGAAAGATCACTATAAAAGGCTGAGGAGTTTATTTGAGAATGTGTGATATACACGAGAGACACAAGTTACAGTTTGAACCAAAAACGTTCAAGCCATTATTAGAAAATCAAACATTCTCAATCCTCAAGCCTACACTACGAAGAACATCAATCCAACACTCACTGTGAAGGAAAGATAACTTCAATCAGTTGAAGAGGAAAAACTTGAAAAATCAAGGGGTCTACATTCCACGAAGGATTGTAGGAAGGTTCAAGGTCGAACCAAGTCTTAAGCTTTTGGAGGGCTTCGTGATCAAATCCAAAGAGCTTGAGCAAGTGAGTGTAGTAGCAAGGCAACCGCCTGTGAAGAAGCCGAGTCGCAGTCGCACGAGAAGCCGGTGAGTGATCAAGGCGTCTCGATCGAGTCCCAAAGGATCAAGTCTTATTGTGTGATCAAGACTTGTATCCGGACTGTTACCACTTTGTATACTGATCATTACCTAGTGGATTCCTCCAGGAGTTGGAGAAGAGAGGAGTAGAAGAATTACCCCATCTTCGAACCTCTATAAAAATTTTATTGTGTCATTTACATTTCAAAGACTTTAATTCCTACATCTTAACTGCTTAAATCTGTTGATAAATTTGCTATCCACTTGATAATTTATAAGTACTAATCCAAGCACTAATTTCTTGCTTAATCAAACTTAAGGGTGTTAAGTCTTCCGCTGAAAACAAAACCACAGTTGAGTTAATTTAGAGCCAAACTGAGTTATTCCATCAACAACTCGGTTGAGTCTCGTTGAGAGATTAACTCTACTTGAGTGACTAAATTGATTGTCCATCAAGGACACAAATTTTGTGTAGTATCAACTCGTATATTTAAAAGGACTAAATCGAAAATTTGGTAAGGTTTATTCAACCCCCTTCTAAACCTTACACTTACACCCCTTGGGACCTACACAAAAGATTAGAGATAAGAATTACAACCACAAGGTAAAAACATACGCAATAATAATAACGCACTTAATGAGATTTACCTGATTATTTCTTCCCAAAATCGTCTTGAAAAAAAATCAGAAAAGCCATCTAATTAAAATTTTTTCTGCAGTTTTTCTACTTTTAACTAAGGTACAAAAGGGTTCAAATCAAAATTAAGCTACACATGCCTTTTCAGATCTTAAACTTCAAAGCAAAAGAAAGATTAAATCATTAGTGAATTACCTGATTCAGAATTGGTTGGTAAGGATGCAAAGTGTGTGAAGTTTAAATTTGAAATCCAAACAACAATACCCAAGACACTGTTAATTTCACAAGCAGTATCAACCTAATCAAAACCAAGACTAATCTTAAAAGAAGTATTACCATTTCATAGAATTATTTACTTAGTCCCCTGTTGTTCCCTATCGAGTGCACCTAGCAGCCTGCAGGCTTTTATAAATGAGTGCAAAGCATCTAAATAGCAAATTGTTTTCAACAATCAACTCAATAAGGGTCATTCACACATGTTAATTACTTGTTAGACTTACACACATCACCATTAAAAGAACAATATTTGCCACGCTGAGAAAGCAAATCATACAAGACGAATGATCATATTAGTATGAAGCAAGGTATTCTCAACATCAAGAAAACGTATCAACTGAAATATAAAGCAAATCAGTTGAGTGCATGTTAGTATGAAGAAAATCGTTTAAAGTTGTGTGCATGTTGTGAACTCTTAAATTTTGGGAAGAAATAAAGAATTGACATATTCCTGTTCTCTTGCTCTTTTGAGGAGCTAGTAGATTGAAAAGTAGAAGTAGAGTTTGGAAAAGAATCAGTTGAGGAACAATCAGCATCAGCAGTCATAGTCTCCTCAAGTGAATCAACTGCCATGGCACAATATGCATCCATCTTTCCAGAATCCTCAGGTTGCAACTCGGATGACAATGAGAGCCTGGTTTAAGCCTTGGAGCAGAGAAATAAGAAATAAATTTACTTCCAACCCACAAATCATTCAACTAGTATCATAGCACCAATGTACCAACTCAAAAAATTATGATTTTGTCATGATTACCAATGTTTAGGATTGTGTTCTAATGACTATACTTTCACAGTTTGTCATAATTCTCAGGATAATGAGAAAACCCTCATACATATATCATCTTGCTTCTGTCCAGACAAGCAATCTGATGAGAACACATTTTGCTACACCATTAGTGGGAAAACAACCCTACCTTGCTACACTCAACCTCAGTCTTTAACCTAACATTTTAAATTTTTGGAACTACATTTAATGAAAGAAGCAAATATACAAAGTACAATAAAGTACTACTAACATACAACAAGCACAGTGCACAAAGAAACAATTATTTCTGGAAGGATTTTTGTCGACCACTGCAATGAAGAAAAGAATATCTTGTTTATTTTATAAAATGATGATCGATTTATGCGTTTCTTGATTATGGACGAAACCTACTAATCTGCAACATACCCACGACAATCAGGTAAGCCGCGAGAATCAATAACAATTGAACGATCTTCATGAAGATAACTAGTATACAATGAGAGATGTTTGTAAACTACGGTAAGCAATTACGAGGCTCCTTTGGTTGGCTCTGCGCAAGAAGTATAAAAGAAAAATTGATGCATTTTCAATTCCAAATCTTTCTTAAGATGGATTAACTTAGAACTGCAACAAATAAACAAGGGAGATTATTAAAACCATTTGCACGCCATTCATAGTAACAAAGAGCTCAGGATTTAGGAAAGTTTCTTGAAAAGTTTTAACAAGGCAAAGAAATCTCAAAAACATCTTTTCTGAATTCTTCCTTAATATGGTGATGTTATTCCTCCATATTCCAAGTTGAGTAAAAACAAACATAATTGAAGATAAATACCACAAACCAGCCGATCGTTTGAGTTTCAACAAAACTAGCGCCCTTTTTTCAAAAATTTCAATTGTTTCCTGAGTCAAAAAAATCCTCACACCAAAAGCCCTAACTATTTACTCCATGAACATTTAATTACCCTAACCAAAAATGTCCATTCCCTTTCAAACTACATCATATTAAGACAATAAAAACTATAGCAAAAAATAAAGAATAAAAAAGGACAGAAAAATACATGTGAGCATTTGGGATGTGCAGTAATTCAAACCAATTAAGTAACAAAATAAATATGATAAATCGAGAACAAATCTATTTCCACCGAATTGTAACAATTAAGAATAAAGAAAGGACTTCCATTTTACACCTTCCTTATGCACACTGATTGTTGTCGCAAATAATCTCGTCACAAAAACATCTGTTTCTTGTATTGTCTGGTAATTTGTCAACACAACAAGATAAAAGTAAAATGACATCGGTTTTTAAAAGGGGGTTCTTTTACATCATTTTATAACCGATGTCTTCTCGCACAAAGCTATTGTCGTTACTTAGTAAAACAGTGGTAAACATTGATATCTTTTTCTATTTCGAAATTAGCGAAAACTTGTAATCGAGCAATAGTATCACTTTAACATATTTAAATCGACCAACTTTACCATTAATTACAATTAAATGCAAATATACCAATACAATATTTAGAACGTAATATTATATAAATATAAGTTGTCATCAATTGCAAAATGATTTGTGTGTTTAGTTTGTGGCAACATTAATAAGCTATTAAACTAGGAGTACTAAACAATTGACAAAAGTTTTTATGTACAAAAAAAGCTCCAATTCTTCCCTAGATTAGATTCCAGCCCAAATCAACCGATCATGTCATTCATCATTTGCAACCAAAAACAAAATGAAAAGAATCAATTATAAATGAAATGAGACATTCTATTACAAAAATAAATTAGAAACTGAAAACTAGGTATAATGAGGCAAAAAAAAGGCGATGTTGTTAGCAACGACAAATTTAAATAGTACAAGGATATAAAGGACATTAATTTTTATGTCCGTTTGGAATCCTTTTAAATCATCTTCACTTTATTAATACAAATTGAAATAGTACGAGGATATAAGGGACATTTTGCTTCTATTTAATTACAAATTAATTTGAGATTTAATATATAGGTCACAAGATTATGTTTCTGCTCCACTTTAGTTCCATTGGATGAAAAAATTAATTTATTACCATCCAAATGTGGAACCCAGAAAATAGAAAAATTAAAAAAGATTTCATAATAAGATAAGAAAGAAATGTATCAGTGAGAAGATTGATTTCCATCACTATTTTCAAAAATAATAAATGAAAATAAAAAAGATTTTCACTTTTCCTACTCTTATTATCCAGGACTTCGAACAACTAAGTAATTAATGGTCATTTTTCAAAACCCACAATGTGAAGTCAATATACCTTTGGCCTGTTCCCAAATGAGTGAAGAATGTCAATATTAATGTAGAGATCCTCTTTTTCGTTCAAAAAGCATTCAATGAAGTATGAAACACGAATACTAATATAGGTAGAACTTTTGAGTGATGAAGTCTATTTTCACATACCACAGTGCAATAAATTTTTAGCATTTTGAATAGGCTACCATCAACTTTCCTAATTATCATCATCACTCTCATTATCAGAATTGTTGTTCTTCTCAGAATCTCCTTTACTACTACAATATTCAATCATATTGTCATCAAACTCATCTTCCTCATCAACATCATCTAAATATGTTTTCTCAGCAACTTCATGTATTTTTGCAATAATTGATTCATCAATATCTTCGGGATCCAAGTCGTCCCTACTTAGTGATTCTATTTTACCAAGACTAACTTCAAATGTATCATTTACATCATTCTCTTGATACACTACATTTTCTGAAGATACAAATTCATTCACATGTTTCTTCATCTTGCATCTCATCAACATCATAAACATGTCTATGTTGGAATGGTTGCACTACTCGCCAATCACGTCCTATTTTAGGATCATGAATATAAAAAACTTGTCTTGCTTGATCAGTTAGTATATAATAATCATTCTCATACCATTTTCCAGTAACTTTAACATTTGTTATATTTCCTTCTTTTTGCATCCCTGTTCTTTTTTTCCTCCCAAGATAACACCATTCATATTTAAATATAGTAACATATCTATCTTTCACATAATTGAGTTGAATTATATCAGTTAGAACCTCATAAAATTCAATGGTATCTTTGCCATGGTTACCTTCCATCATGATCCACTATTTTGAGTTTTACGATGACTATCACGTTCTTTAGTTAGAAATCTTACTCCATTCACAATGCAACCGACATACTTTCTTACACACATGTACGGTGCACATACAAATGAATACAAAGATTCATTTCCTGCTCATGGTTCTTCATGATATAATAAGTCATCTGAAAAAATAAGAATGAGAAAAATCAAAATATGATGATAAGATATTTTATATCACAAAAACTCCTGTCAGACCGTCTAACAGGTCTTTTCCGTTAGACAGATCCAACCCGACCCAGGTTTTTTTGTAATTTCATGCATTGGTGGCATGTTTGAAATATTCTGGAACAGTGCATCCGAAAAGTATTAGTAATTCCTCGAAAAAGTATTAGTAGTTCCTGGAGAGTATTTTAGTAGTTCTCAAGAATATAATTAACTTTTTCTCCCGAAAAGTATTAGCATTCCCTCAAAAACGTATTAGTAGTTCCTCGAAAAAGTATTAGTAGTTCTCTGGAACGTATTTTAGTAGTTCTTCTGAATATAATTAACTTTTTCTCCTGAAAAGTATTAGCAGTCCCTCAATAACGTATTAGTAGTTCCTCGAAAAAGTATTAGTAGTTCCCTGGAAAATATTTTAGTAGTTCTCCTGAATATAATTAATTTTTTCTCCCAAAAAGTATTAGCACTCCCTCGGAAAAGTATTAGCAGTCCCTCGAAAAAGTATTAGTAGTTCGTTGAATAATATTTTTTAGTCCTTCTAAAAGTATTATTTTTTCTCCTCAAAAGTATTGCTAGCCCCCCTAAAACATATTAGTAGTCTTCCATAAAAGTATTAGGAGTTCTCCTAATTAGTTTTTCTCTTTGAAACTAATAACTTGTGAATTTAAGTTGGTTGGATTTTAATAGATAGTATTTTCAAGCTTCAGAGGAACAAAATCATATTATAATAATTGAGAGTTATACACAACATCTGATTTGGAGAATCTCTTACAACTATTCCAAATAGTATAATACTAGTACAACAAGGTTCTCCATCCAAATGGAAAATATATTTCGTGAATATATTTGAGGTTTAATGGGTGAAAAGATGAAAAATAGTAGGACTCATGTTGGATACATCATCTTGTACTGATGCGCAAGATGTTATCTTAACGAGATACAATCTCTTTTTGAGCAGGTATTTTATCTCTCCGTCAATAACCAATGAACATAATGGTTGTGGAGGTCAGCATATTGAGCAGATAGAGAATAGAGATACGTAGAAAGGATGGAGTGAGAGAGAATATATTCCATTTCCTTTTTGTCCTCTTTAGATCCGATGAGTGTTGGGATCCGTCTAACGGATTTTGATCCGTTAGGCTGCCTGATAAGAGACTAGCTCATTTTATATTTGTTTGCAACTATAATATTACATGTTTCTCAAACCATGCAGGAAACTGCTCTTTGTGTTCTTGCTCTATATTTTTACAACCACCCAATATAAGCTCCTCCATGTGCCTCCTATAATCCATTACAACATGTATTTCAAATTATAAAATACTTGTATATTTTGTTTTGTATGTTTAAAATGTAACTGTACACTTACTCGAAATATGGTTCAATCTCTTCACAATTTTGAAAGACAAATCATTGTGTCGTATTGAACTCCTCCTCTGATAATTCCACAAACTTTGTTGCTCCAAAATGATGACATTTTTGTGAGAAAACTAGTAGACTATCATCAATTTCTATATCATTATTTCTCTCTTCTCGGTTAAATCTAGTTTCAATTCCTAGCAAGTACATCGAGCAAAAATTTAAATACTCTTTTGTGATGTATGCTTCTGCAACTGAATCTTCTGGATGAGCTTTATTGCACACACTCTTCTTGAAGCTACATAATGATCTACCAAAAAAAAGTGAACATGATTACCAATGTAAACTTAGTGGCAAGTATATATCTAGATAATGATTGTATAGTTTAATGTTGATTACCTTTCAATGGGATACATCCATATAAATTGAACTGGGCCACCAAGCAACTCCTTATTCGGTAAATGAATAGGCAAATGATCCATGACGTCAAAGAAAGCAGGAGGATATATCTTTTCAAATTTACACAAAATCAAGCAAATGTCTCCTCTCATTTTTTCCAATTCAGTTCTCTTCAACTTCTTATGACACAAACGCTGAAAAAAATGGCCTAACTCGGCCAACACGTCGCACACTTCCTTAGTTAAAGATCCACGAATTCCAACAGGAAGTATTCGTTTTAAGAGTACATGACAATCATGACTTTTCATACCAGATATCTTTTGATCGCTTGAACTAACACAACGAGAGATATTTGAAGCATGCCCATCGAGAAATTTAACAGATTTTAGAACGCACAAAAATCTTGTCTTTCTTTCTTTTTCATAACATAGCATGCAACATGCATCACATATTTTCCATCACTTCTCTTAATGAAGTGCAACTCCCTGCGAATTTTTATGTCCTCCAAATCTTGCCTTGCCTTGACAATATCTTTTGTTTTTCCATCCACACTCATCAAGGTACGTAATATACTCTCACATATATTCTTTTCGATATGCATTACATCTAAATTATGTTTTAACTTCAACTTACTCCAATATGGCAAACTAAAGAGATGCTATGTTTAGTCTAGTTCCATTCCTCTGGTTTCCGCTTCCTTTTTTTGTTGCCATGCTTCCCTGGTGTGAGGTTTTCTAGTCTTTCCAATTGCATAAAGAAATTCTCCTCAGTTAAATCTCTAGATGCTTCATTATCTTATATTTTTCCATTAAACATCCTACTTCTTCTCCAAGCATGATCTTTTGGTAAAAAACGACGATGTCCCAAGTAACATATCTTATTTCACAATCGAATGGAACACATCTGCTCATTAAAAACTGGACAAGCCATGTACCATTTGGTATCCATCCAGAAAGATCACCATATGCTGGAAAGTCATTTATTGTCCACAAAATAGCAGCATGCAATTGGAATTTCTTCTTACAAGAAACATCGAAGGTTTTTGCCCCCTTTACACACAATTATTTTAACTCTTCAATTAATGGTTGTAAGTAGACATCAATGTCTTTTCCAGATGAATTCTTCCATGGAATTAGAAACGACAACATAAAGAATGGATGTTTCATGCAATCCCAGGGTGGGAGATTCAATGGGGCTAGAAATACTGGCCACATGCTGTAAGTGGTGCTTAAGTTTCCAAATGGATTAAAACCACCTGCAGCTAGAGCTAGCCTGACATTTTTGGGATCACTTGCAAACCATGGAAACTTGACATAAAATTATTTCCATGCTATGGAATTTGCTAGGTGCCGCATATAATCATCATCAATGCATTTTTCTTTATGCCACACCATCTTTTTAGAACTTTTCTACGACATGAAAAGGCGCTGAAGTCAGGGTTTCAATGGGAAATACCTTAAAATCGTTTGTGGTATCTTTTCCCTTACACCATCATTGACTTTCCATCGAGAAGTCCCACACGTGGGGCAATTCTCCAACTTTGTATTCTCTTTCCGAAATAAGGCACAATCGTATTACAACCATGAATCCATTCATATCCTAATCCCAAGTCTCACAGAAATCTTTTAGCTTCATAGTAAGAATTCGGAAGTGTCTCTCCATCAGGAAAAGGCAGGTTCATCAACCTCAAAATCATGTTTATAGTTTTATTACTCAATCTATTATATATTTTCAAGTGAAGCAACTGAATGATAAAAGATGTTCTTGAAATCATTTTACGGCCTAGGTATAATACAGTTTTAGCATCATTTATAAGCGTCTCTAGATATTCTGGAACACTAACAGTATCATTATTATTTCCATCATCATTCTTTGATTGATAGTACTGCACTCCAAGGTCAAATAACATGTCATTAAGACCATCATCTTCATATTCTTCATCACTTTTGTCTAACGACTCATTATGGATTCCATCATCCACATTAGTAGGTGGACTATCTCGATTATTTGAACTTGGTTCACCATGATAAAACCAGGTGATCTACCCCGGATCTGACATCAATGTGATTTGTACTTGAGTGCAACACTGGGTTTTGAGTGATTCCAATAGCACTAGTGTTATCACACATAATAGAAATCTCTTTTTCTTCTATATCATAGTCTCTCAGCTGCTGTCTAATCCATAGAACTTGGGCACAACAGTTGCCCGCCGCTATGTACTCCTCTTCAGTTGTGGATGTAGCTATTTAATTTTGTTTTCTTGCTGAACCAATAAACTAATCTATTTCCACGCATTTGACAAGTACCTGATGTACTCTTCCTGTCCACTCTATATCCAGCACAGTCTGAGTCTGAGTAGCCTACTAGCTTGAATCCTCCTTCCATTGGATACCATAAGCCAACTTCTTGGCATCCCTTCAAATACCTTAGGATTTTCTTAGTTGCAGTCATGTGACTCTCTTTTGGTGCAGATTGAAATCTAGCACATACACCTACAACAAATTTCCCATCTGCTTCCATATCCATCTTAACTAATGTGTTCATAGGAATCTTCACTGATGATTTTTCTTTCATGTCAAGTTTCTTCATTCAATCTCTTGTGTACTTAGTTTGACTTATGAATGTCCCATCCTTCATTTGCTTGACTTGAAGTCCTAAGAATAAATTCAGCTCTCCCATCATGCTCATTTCAAACTTCTCTTGCATGAGGTTTGAGAACTTATCACACGGCTCTTTGTTTGTGGATCCAAAGATGATGTCATCCACATATATTTGAACAAGCAATATATACTCTCCATCTTGAATTCTGAAGAGTGTTCTGTCAACTTTGCCTTTGGTGAATCCATTGTCAATTAGAAATTGTGACAATGTGTCATACCATTCTTTTGGTGCTTGTTTCATTCCATACAATGCCTTCTTGAGCCTGTAGACCTTATCTCCAGTAGTTTTCTGCTCAAAACCTGGAGGTTGTTCAACATAGACTTCTTCCTCTAAAAGTCCATACAGAAATGCACTCTTCACATCCATTTGTATACAGTGACGTTTTTATGTGCAGCATAAGCAAGAAACATCCTTATTGCTTCCACTCTATTAACAGGAGCAAAGGTTTCATCAAAATCTATACCTTCCTCTTGGCAATACCCTTTGGCTAACAATCTTGCTTTATTTATGACAATTGATCCTTCCTTATTCATCTTGTTTCTGAATACCCACATAGTACCAATGATATTTTGGTGAGTAAGCCATTGAACCAATTCCCATACTTTGTTTCTCTCAAATTGATTTCGCTCTTCTTGCATGGCCTGAATCCGATGTGAGTCTTTTAAGGATTGAGACACATCTTTAGGCTCTATTTGGGAAATAAAACAAGTGAACATAGCTTAATGTTGGGCTCTAGATCTGGTTCTTATGCCATCTCTGACATCTCCAAGTTGTAGTAAGTCAACTGGATTCAACCGTCTTGTAGCTAAGTTGTTTTGAACAGCTTATTCATCATCATTCAGCTGCAGACCTTCCAGTTGTGTTTGAGATTCAGCTATCTCATCATCTTCAGGGTTGAATCCTCTCACATCTGCATAAGAACTCTTCTGCATAGTTGGCTGATTCTGCTTCTCAGCTAACTCATCAATGTCTTCTCCATTTACATTTGGCTCATCAAACACCACATGGATGACTCTTCTGTTACCATAGTCCTCTTGTTTAGCACTCTATAGGCTTTATTCTCAGTTGAGTATCCAAAAAGATACCTTCATCAGCTTTAGCATCAAAAGCCTTCAAATTATCCTTACCATTGTGGTGGATGAATGTAGGTCCCAAGGGGTGTGGTGTAAGGTTTAGAAATGAGGGTTGAATAAACCTTACCAAATTTTCTCTTTTAGTCTTTTTAAGATTTTCAACAGAGTTGACTCAAATCAGTTGTGTCCTTGGGAGACAGCTAAGTTGGCTATATTCAGCGAAGTTACACACTCAACAGACTTGATAGAGTTGTTGATAATATAACTTGGATGCTTAAGCTAACACTTAACATTAGTTGATTTGGTTTTTAACAGCGGAAGACTTAACACCCTTTAAATTGATTAAAGCTTGTTTTAACACTTGTTATTGATCAGTTGGATTAGCAAATAAACTAACAGTAGATATAAAAGTATATGCAAGAATGTAAGTACTGAAAGTAAAATGAAACAAGTAATTTTTATAGTGGTTCGAGGATGGGGTAATTCCTCCAATCCACTCTTCTCCAACTCCTGGAGGAATCTACTAGGTAATAGATCAAGTTACAAAGCAGTGAACAGTCTAGAGATAGCCTTGATCACACAGCTGGCTTCTCATGTGACTCAGCTTCTTCACGAGGCAGTTGCCTTGCTACATCAGCTCACTTTCAAGTCCTTGGATTTGTTCACACAACCCTCCAACAAACTTGAATTTTTTGGTTCGAGCTTGAACATTTCTACAACTCATTCAACTTGGAGAGTAGACCCCTTTTTATTCTTCAAATGTTTCCTCTTCAACTGGTTGAAGTTGTCTTTCCTTCACAACGTGCGTTGGATCGAGTTTCTTCGAGTTTTAGGCTTGAGGAATTTTATGATAACCTTTGAGAATATTGCAGGTTATGCTTGCTTGAATATTGCTTGAAAGATCATCGTCATTCATTAGTCAAGGTCCCCTTCTCTCAATTGCTTCCTCAGCCTTTTATAGTGTTCATTTGAAATTTTCCCGTTGAAGAGATAGACCAATTTCAAATGACACTTCTTGTTCGTTGGCTTGTCTTTTCTTGGTCTGAAGCACTTGTGATGTTGACCTTTGCTCGTATTAAATGGCTTTGCAGCTTTTCAGGATCTGACACAAGTTTTAGTGTTTCCCATTGGCTCATTCCTTTTGCATGTTTCTGGGCAAAACACTTTACGATCTTGCAGCTTGGACATATTATTATATCGAGTAATATTCTTGACTATCTTCCAATGGAACAATGTCAGTTGTCTCAACTTGACTGTTGCCTTTACCCCTAGTAACTTGAGTCTGCTTCAATCATAAGATTGACTCAACTATCACTTCAACTGATAGACTTGGCTTCTTTCATTAACTTGACTAACACTACACACAGTTGTTCCTCAGTTGATTTTCCTTCGGTCGAGTCATTGTCTTCCTTCATGGCCATACTCAGCTGACATACAACAGTTGACTTCTTGCATTCTGGACTTAGCTGACTTCACTCAGCTCTTTCAGTCCTATCTACTACAATACAGAATTACAAGGAAAATGGGGTGCCAACTTCCTATTCTAAGTTTTACATGGTTTCATCAAAATCTAACAAATAAATTTCCTAACAATTTCCCCCTTTTTGATGATGCCAAAACTTAAAAACAAATAAAATAAGTAAACAACAAATATAAGCAGTGCAGTAACAAAGAATGTATGCTTTGAATAATCAATTTTATTAATCACAACATTCTTGTCCTTTACAAAGTTGTTTACAATGGATAACACAGCTTTATACAAGTATAACTTTACAACGTGTATCTAAGCTAAGTTACAAGGAGAATGAACATTACAAGGAAATTTTTGAGCTATTACAGGGAAAACTTACAGCTATTATTTACAGCAAAGTAAAATATATGAAGGGGTTCGCAGATTGTCTTCAACGCCTTGGTTGCTTCATTCTTTCTCTTTTTTCGTCACCTCTCTTCATGTTGTCTTCAACTATTCTCCTATTCCTTTCTTCTTCCCTATTATTCTTTTTCATAGGCTCGCTTAGCAAAGAAGGTCATCCCTTCGCAGCCTTTTCTCCCATTCGCGATTCAAAGATTTCATTCTCTCGCCTCTTGCTTCTTCTTGGCTCAAGATATGAGTCCCTTTTTTGTGGGTCCACATACTTGATATCTCCTGGTTTTGGCCATGGTTGATCGCTTCTTCCATCGCCACCATGTCTACCCCTTCCCGACTCGACTTCCCTTCCTCTCGGGAGTATATTGCACCGGGTGCTTTTGATTTTTCCATTTGAGTGACTATTGGAACTTGGCCGCTTATCGCCATCTTGCATAGCTCAATTCCCTTCTCCCGATCTGAGATCACATGCTTGAGGTAGAGTTATATCTCGAAAATAACCTTCTGCTTCTAGAGTCTGGAATTCCTCTAGAGATCTAGGCTCAGATCCAGCATCGGGCATAGCAAATTTTCTTAGGGGCTTTATAGATGGATAACCCTTTCGGGCTGGAGGACCATCATATCAATTTCGATATCTTGGATGCGTGCGATTTCTTCTTAGCAACCTTCTCGAATGCGACTTCAATGGCCTTCCTTGATTCATTTATGGCCATCTCAACGTTTTGCTCAACGGTCAGCTCTTTTGGTAACTTGCTGAGAATCGAAGTAGTGACATCTCCTTGCTGTGGGGTTTCAGCGTACATGAGTTTCAAAGGAAGATTTTTCGAACTCCCTTTCCCCTCAGTTGTATCACCTCTCTTCACCTCCTTATTACTCCAATTCTCCTCCTTCAGTCCCTTTGAGGCCCATCTTCCCCCTTTTTGGCATCATCACCAAATGAAAGGGTTAGGCCAGGGAACAATCCGCTCAAAAGGAAATCCAGTCGGCTGATATTTGAATTCTGCTTGATATCTGCTTTAGAGTGGACTGTTCGGAACTCTGACTGGGTAGCCTTCGACTCAGCTGCCACCAACTTCATCTCTACCATTAGAAGACTAAACGTTTGGTTCTTGTTGTCCTCTAGGCGTGTATTTCGCTCTGGTAGTGCAGCTTAAGCAACTCCATGTTCAACTTATGTAAGGTTTCCATTCTGACCATGTATTCCTTCATCCTCTGCTGAAACTTTGATGTATCCACACTCCAGACCAACATCTTTGCAAACAAGGCCTTGAAGTATCGGACCTGCTCTGAGCGCATGGCAGTCTGCTGTGTGGCCCATTCCCCGATGCGAAGGACAACTCCTCTAATATCTGCACTGATGGTTGCATCACAATTGTCCAAACGAAGATCCAGCAATGTGTGGTGGCATTCCATCTTCTCAATTTCATCACAAATCTTCTTGAAGGCATTTCGGAACTTAGCTGTCGAAACCAACTCTTCTTCCGGCGACACTGCATTGAAATCAAAACCCATAGGCACAATTGTATTAGTTGGAATGATAGGCACTCCTGCATGGTGTATTTCTCTTATTCTCGGGCAGACTCAGCTTCCATGTCAGGCAATTCAACATTGAAGGGAAAAATGTCTTCAAAGACATCGTCTCTAACAAAAAAATCCCGAGGGTCCATGATGGGGGGTCGTTCCTTGTTCTTGTTGCATTTCATCAGCTCTCTATGCTCGATCGAGCCAAAGATCATCGACAGATAATGCAACTATGGGATCCTGTGATGGAGCTGATTGAGTCATTATTGCTGCAGCTGTGGTAGCCTGCGCAGCTGACTGTGTTTTAGGTGGAGCAATTGTATTGATACGCTTTCGATTGTCTTAACAACTTCGTCGGTCTCGTGAGGTTTTTCTGTTGAGGTAACGGGTCCTCAGCTGTCTTAACAGTGTCCTCGGAGTGTGATGTGGCCTGAGGCATTGGCTCATCATCAAAGTTCAATCTCATCAGAGATGTCTTATCACTGACATTACTCTGTGAGTTAAGACAATCCTCAACCTCGTCCATCGTAGAATCTTCATTATGAGTGGACTCAACTTCATCCTCGGATCCCAGAAAACATGTATCAATGTGTTCTTGGAAATCATGAAGGGCGTTGATCTCCTCTTCTGCATCAACTCCTTTGACCTGAGGAATTTTCTCCTGTTCTGGTTCCTTACCTAAGGAAGTCTCAACCTCATTTAGGCCTTCATTACCCCCCCCCAGTCTCAACCGCTATAGGGCCTTCAACAATCCCTTCGATAGACTCAGTTGTCTTGGGGTCTTCAATGGCATCCTTTGTAGTCTCAACTCCTAGGATTGCACTTTCATGGCTAAGAGTATTAACTCTCGTGGCCTCCTTTCCATCATTTGCCTTAGCTGCATCAATCGTTTCATCGGCCTACATTTCAGAGGAAACCTTTGTTGGAACAGTCTTAACCATTTGAGCTTCGTTGATTCCACTCAGTTTATCTATTGTTTGCTCACCTTCGCCTCCAAACTGCAAAGTTTTTTCTCCCACAACGTCCTCCGACCTGGCTATGGTGGAGATAGCTTTCCCCTCAGCTGGTGCACTAGCTGAGTGAATGATAGTGAGGTTACTCAGCTCCTGAGACACGGTTGTGTTTCCTGTTGAGTAATCAGCCATCTGGGCAGGTGTCTCAACACCTTCTACGGGGGTAGGCTTGGCTTGGGTGCCTGCGTTCCCAGCTTCATCGCCATTCTTCTGGGAGCCATCTTGAGAATGCACGGTGGATGTGGTTGCTGCAATAACGGTTGTAATCTCCTACGTCACTCCCAATGGGTCAGATCAAGGAGAGATTTTGGAAGACTCTCCTAGACCTTCTTGAAGACGTTGCTCGTGCATGGCTTAAGATTCTCTAACGGTCTGCTATAACTCGGCCTTTTAAACTGCAGAAGCGGGTCCATCTCCTCCAGATCGCTGCTGTCAGTGGACTCCATGAGATGTTCATGGGTTCCAGTCTACATACACATCTTGGATTTCTCCAAGGCTTTAGCTTTCTCCATGGCCTTCTCTTTTTCATCATCTTTGATAGTGCAGAGGGCATCCATGCAGTATTCTTCATTCAGGGCAAATTGGATAGAGACATCTCCGAGGAAGCTAAGAATCTCCACTTCTTCGTCGATGAACTATGGACGAGTGAACTATTGTCTGGATCTAGCTTCCAACTTCTCCAATTCCTCAGCCTCTGTTGGATATCTGGATAGACTGGAGAGTACATAATTAGATCGTCATCATCATCCTCTCCGGCCTCTGGAATAGTAGCCAACGGAGCTTGCTCTTCCTCAGATTCTAAAGCATCATACTGAGGTTGTGAGACAACCTTTTCATCCTGCGTCTTGGTTGTCCAGCTCCTTCTGTCTCCACAGTTGTGTCCCGGATAGATGGGTCTTCAAAACTCTGTTGATCGACATCAGCAGTCTTCTAGGTCTCGTCAATATTCTCTTGAGACTGCTCTTATTGAGCATCAACAATCTCGACGGGCTTCTCTGGCTGAGTACCGAACTCGGCTGGCTTCTCCAGCTCCGATTCTAACCAGTCGTCTTCTCTTTGTAGAAACCAAAGGAATCTCTGGTTCAACATTTTGAGGCTCTTCAAAGGTGAAGGCATGTGTTTCGAGATCAACCTTCTTCGATGCAGCTGCCTTCCGAGACTTGGCAGTGCGCTTCTTCTTCACGACTGGAGAAGGAATTTGGGGTTCTTTTCTCGTCTCGGCTGTGGGGGCAGGGGCATCGGCTGCTCGGGAAGGTGCTAGAGGTTTGGCTGTTGGCGTAGGTGCCTTCTTAGATTTTGCTGCTAGTGTGGGAGCAGGTTTAGCTGCCGCATCTCTCTTCTTCGAAATCGGCTTAGGCGAGAGAGTTGGAGTGGACACAACTATTTCTTCTTCTAGGTCAGCTGATTCCCCCTCACTGGTATAGCTTTCCTTGCATGGGCTTTCTTCTGTGGGCCAGAGAGGTTTGCCTTGAACATCCTCTTATTCGCATGGAAGGGCTTCCCATGGCGCAATGCAATTCCCTTAACCTCCATCAAATGGCCAATGACAAGGCCATACCCTAGGGAACACCCAAAAGTCCCATCCTCGTTGTAGGACTTGTTCATCACATTCTGGCATACTCGGTTGAAGACGAACTCAGCCCAGTTCACTTTCTTGTCCTGCATGATCGCAGCCATCACTATCAACTTTGTCTTTGATAGCTGGTTGAAGCTCCCAAACTTCATATCCACACATTTGGACATGATGTCCATCAACTTGTGGTAATCATCCTTAATGAAGTCCTTCTTAGCTGTATACACAGCTTTCGCAGCATACTCGGGATTTGCAACTTTCTTCTAAGCTACAGCCAGGTTAACGTCTTTCTCAGCGATATCCTTCAAACCTTCCATCGGCAGGAAGCAGTGTTCAGCAAGGTCCTTAGCAGTAATCTTGATGGCCTTACCGTGGATGGATGAGCGAATTTCATCGTCATGAACCTCGGCATTCATGTAAAACATCGCCACTTCTTCGAGATAAGTGTGCAAGAACTCCATAGAGAGAAAGTCCTTCAGACTGGACTTCTCAAGCTTATCTACGATCTTCATCACCAGGGCCTCATCAGCGCCCTGCTTGATCATCCCCTTGAAGTCCACTGAAGCACCAGAGTGGATCTTCTCAGAAAGCTTTGCAAGATCATGATTAGCAGCCATTTTCAGAATGATTGAATGGTGAAATAAGTGAAAAAAACTTAATTTTAGAGAATAGGGTTTCGAATAGTTTGCAGAGAGGATTCTTTCTTTCTTGCTGAAGATGAGTATGTTTGTGTGAGGAGAGAAAAAATAAATTTTGGTATATATAGAACTCGAAAGGACGATTTTTGGAATTTGAAAAATTTGATCAAAATCAACGGTTAGGATTGATTCTTCAAAACTGCATTAATTTTCCCACATTAAATGCAGCAACATTTATATCCAATCATATGGTTTACTGTGCACCTTTTGTACTAACAGTCATAATTACTCTGAAGTCTTCCTTAAAAACATTACCGCTCGAATAAAACGACTGCATTTTTGTCACTTATCTCATAAATGATACAACTCTCATCCAAAGTGACTTAACTCTGCTTCTCTCTTCACATAAAATCATTCCACTGTTAGCTTAACTCGATATAGTTGACTTCTCGACTAGGCTGTTTCACTTGGTTGAAATGTGAAACTTGCTTATTTTCCATTCTCTCTTCTTTTGTCTCTGTTGATTGAGTCTTTTGAGTAACCTAACTCAGCTCAATTAACCCTAACTCATTCTTGAGCTCTTCAAACCTTGATTCACATAATGGCTTTGTGAACATGTCAGCTAACTGCTTATCAGTTGAGATGTATTCCAAGGTGATGTCTTTTTTTCAACATGCTAAAATGATATCTGACATCAATGTGCTTTGTTTTTGAATGCAACACTAGATTTTGAGTGATTGCCATGGCACTAGTGTTATCACACATAATTGGAATCACTCATTCTTCAATATCATAGTCCCTCAGTTGTTGTCTCATCCATAAGACTTGGGCACAACAGCTTGTTTGCCCGCAACTATGTACTCTGCTTCAGCTGTAGATGTAGCTATTGAATTTTTTGTTTCTTGCTGAACCAAGAAACTAATCTATTTCCGAGCATTTGACATGTACCAGAAGTACTCTTCCTGTCAACTCTACATCAAGCATAGTCTGAGTCTGAGTATCCTACCATCTTGAATCCTCCTTCATTTGGATACCATAAGCCAACTTCTGGGCATCCCTTCAAATATCTTAGGATTCTCTTAGATGCAGTCATGTGACTCTCTTTTGGTGCAGATTGAAATCTAGCACATACACCTACTGCAAAGGTGATGTCTGGCCTGCTTGCTGCTAGATAGAGCAATGATCCAATGAGGGCTCTATATCTGGTTTCATCAATAGCTTTCCCATATGCATCCATGTCCATCTTGATTAATGTATTCATAGGAATCTTTACTGATGACTTCTCTTCCATACCAAATTTCTTCATTAGATCTCTGGTATACTTGGTATAGATTATGAAGGTTCCATCATTCGATTGCTTGACTTGAAGTCCTAAGAAGAAAGTCAGCTCTCCCATCGTGGTCATATCAAATTTGCCTTGCATGAGGTTTGAGAACATGTCACACAGCTCTTTGTTTGTGGATCCAAAAATGATGTCATCCACATATATTTGAACAAGCAGTATACTCTCTCCATCTTAAATCCTGAAGAGTGTTCTATCAACTTTGCCTTTGGTGAATCCATTGTCAACTAGAAACTGAGACAATATATCTTACCATGCTCTTGGTGCTTGTTTCAATCCATATAGTGCTTTCTTGAGCTTGTAGACTTTATTTCCAATAGTTTTCTGCTCAAAACCTGGAGGTTGTTCAACATAGACTTCTTCTTCGAACAGTTCATTTAGAAATGCACTTTTCACATCCATTTGATATACAGTGAAGTTTTTATATGCAGCATAAGGACTCTTCTGCATGGTTGGGTGATTCTCCTTATCAGCTAACTCATCAATGTCTACTCCATTCAACACTCTATAGGCTCTTCTGTGACCATTCAACACTCTATAGGTTGTTCAGCTATCAATGTCTACTCCATTCAAAAACCACATAGATAGACTCTTATATGACCATAGTCCTCTTGTTCAATACTCTATAGGCTTTACTCCCAGCTGAGTATCCTAAAAATATACCTTCATCAGCTTTAGCATCAAAAGCCTTCAAATTATCCTATCCATTATTGTGGATGAAGCATTTGCACCCAAATATCTGGAAATATCCAACATTTGGCTTTCTCCCTGTCCAAATCTCATAGGGAGTCTTGGTCAATTGCCTGTTAATCATGCATCTATTCTGAGTGTAGCAAGTTGTATTTATGGCTTCAGCCCAAAATCTCTTAGTCAATCCCGGCACTAACATAGTCCTTTTGAGAAATCTTCCTTGAGAGTTCTATTCCTTCTTTCAGCTACTCCATTCTGTTGTGGAGTCTTTGCTGCTGATAACTCATGAACAATACCATTTTCAACACAATACTGAGTTATTATCCCATTCACAAACTCAGTTCCCCTGTCATATCTTATCTTTATAATGGTTTGACTCTTCTCATTTTGAACTCTTCTCATCAGCTGAGATAACTTCGGCAGTGTTTCCTTCTTTTTACACATGAAAATTGTCCCCATGTTGAATCCTACATTGTAGCCTTTGTCACAGAGTTGGCTGATGCTTAACAGGTTGAAGTGGAGACCTTCAACATAAGCAACATCTGTGATCTCCAGTCCATTCTTCTTGATGGATCTTGTGTCTTTGATCTCCCCTAGAGCTTCATTTCCTCCAAATATGTCTTTAGCACCTTTGATCTCCTTGAATCTTGACAGATTTCTCTTGTTTCCTATCATATGTCTGGAACAGCCACTATCCATGTACCAGGTTTCTTGGCACTAAGTTGTTCCTTGAACCTGCAATCAACGAAATTAGTTTTTAGGTACCAATACTTGCCTGGGTCTAGGGGGTTAGTGCTATAAGATGTTCCAACCAACCTATAGCCAGATGATTTGACTCTAAGAGGTTACCATCTTTCAGTCCCATAATCATAATGCACATTAGCAAATTGCTTGGGGCTTTTAGGATCATACAGCTTTCTCTTTTGTTTGTATGGTTGTGTGTTTATTTTAGCAATTGTTTTCTAGGGATAGTTGTGAAATTTCTGAGTGTAGTGCTTGGGTGCATAAGTGTGCTAATAATAGCTCTTTTGCCTTGGGAATGACCATTGTTGAGGTTGAGGTCTTTGCCATTTTAGCTTGTATCTCATAGGTCTTTGCTGATATTTCACCTTATTCTAATCAGCTTTGTTTGGATAGTTTCTACCATTCCCATCATATATATTTCTTTGATGAAATTTCTGTGGTTTTTGGTAGCTCTGTTTGGCTCTTAAAGAGTATTTTCTGTTAGGAGTCTGCTGATGGACCTGTCTGGATTTCTTCTCAGCTGTTTTTTCAGCATACTCTACTGGCTTCTTTCCTTTTCCTTTATAACCAAGGCCAGTATGATGGTAATTGTGCTTTGGTGTGGATGTGGGTGCAGCTTTTGGTGTTTTGGGTTTTTGGATTCCTTCATTGTTTGAAGATCCTTTTTTTCCAAAATCACTCTTGGAGTTTGACTATGCGCAAAGGAATTGAATCTTATGTTTGTCTTGTCTCCACATCCTTTTTGACTCATAATAAGTTCATCCAATGATTTAGATATTTTTGAAAATGAGGCAATCACGTTTTTGAGATAATTTTCTCTCTTTTCTGTAGTTGCTAACTCTACTACAATCTTGGCATTTCCAACCTTTAGCTAAGTGTTCTCATCAGTTATGTGACGTAGAGTACTCAGCTCTTTTGTTAGCTGTGAGTTTTGGCTTTTAAGCTGGCTGTTTTCCTCATTCAAAAGTGTGTGAGAGGTTTTAATGTGCTCAAAATCTTTCATCATTTTGCCTAATGAATCATAAAGATCTATGGGTGATGAGGTGTGTGTATCACAGTCACTATCATTTGAATCAGAATGAGATGAGTTAGAATGTACCTCATCTCCTTGATCTTGTTGATCTTATTCTTTGGCCATGAGGCAAATCAAAGCCTCTTCCTCTGTATCACTTGAGTAGTCAGCTTCATTACTATCTGAGTCTGTTGCTTCTTTGCACTTGGCTGGCTCAGCAATCTCATCTGCCAACATGGCTTTCTTCTTTTCTTGTCTTCTCTCTCTGAGGACTCTTCTTTCTTCCTCATTTATGCATTTGTTGACTGGTGGATAGGAACAGTCAATAGCAAAATGTCATGGTTGTCTGCAATTCCAACACAGGTTTTCAGCCCTTTGATCAGCTCTGTCGGTCCTTTGATTATCAGCTCTCTGATAATCAGCTCTCTGATGTTCAACTCTCTTGGGCGGCCTGTCCTCCCTTGCTTTGGAAGGTGTTGAATGTCTTCTGGAGGTTTCACCCTTGTTTCATTTATATTTCTTGTTAAAGAACTTGTTGAATCTCTTTACCATAAGGGCAATCTCCTCTTGGTCAATGGTCTCCTTTAGCTCAACTTTCTTCCTATCACTGGCTAATAATGCAGCTGTCTTTGGTACAACTATTTCCTCTTGCTCTTTACTTCTCAGCTCAAACTTATAAGCATTGAGATATGATAATAGCTCATGATTAGATATTTTTGAGAGGTCCATTCAATGTCTCAGGGCCATGACCTTCATTTCCCATTCAGCTGGGAGGGCTCTTAATATCTTCATACGGATCTCTTTCTGAGTGTATTCTTTCCCAAGAGCTGAAAGCTCATTTGTTATCTCTGTGAATGTGGCATCCAGCTGATCCAGACTCTCACCTGCAAGCATTTTAAAGTTTTCAAATTTTTGAACAGCAACAGTTAATTTATTTTCCTTAATGTGTTCCAATCCTTCACAAATTATGGTTAGCTTATCCCAGATTTCTTTAGTTGATTTGCACGACTTGACTTTGTTGAACATCGCCTTGTCCAACGTCTTGTTGAGTATATCCTTGGCCACATTGTCCAGGTTATATCTCTTTCGATCTTCATTTGTCCATTCAGTGCGTGGTTTTTCAACCATGCATTTGGTCTAGCTTTTTAGTGCATTTTGCTCTTCTTTTACCGTATTGACTTTAAGTATTTCCAATGGCCCATCCTCTATCACAAGCCACATTTCATTATGTAAAGCATATAGATGAGCCTGCTTACGAATCTTCCAGTCATCAAACTTTTCCACAATGAACATTGGAATACAGTAGGTTTGTTTCCATGATAATAACTTTGCTTTAAAGATGAAAGACTTTGAAAAACACAAGTGTTAAAACTTTTGAAAAAGAATGAGATCTAGTTCAGTAACCAGTGCAGAAGGCTCAATGAACCAACCGCTCTGATATCACTTGTAGGTCCCAAGGGGTGTGGTGTAAGGTTTAGAAGGGGGGGTTGAATAAATCTTACCAAATTTTCTCTTTTACTCTTTTTAAGATTTTCAACAGAGTTGACTCAAATCAGTTGCGTCCTTGGGGGACAGCTAAGTTGGCTATATTCAGCTAAGTTACCCACTTAACAGACTCGATAGAGCTGTTGATAGTATAACTTGGTTGCTTAACCTAACACTTAACTTTAGTTGATTTGGTTTTTAACAGCGGAAGACTTAAAACCCTTTAGATTAATTAAAGCTTGTTTTTAACACTGGTTTTAGCACTTGTTATTTATCAGTTGGATTAGCAAATAAACTAACAGTAGATATAAAAGTATATGCAAGAATGTAAGTGCTGAAAGTAAAATAACACAAGTAATTTTTATAGTGGTTCGAGGATGGGGCAATTCTTCTAATTCACTCTTCTCCAAGTCCTGGAGGAATCCACTAAGTAACAGATCAAGTTACAAAGTAGTGAACAATCTAGAGACAACCTTGATCACACAATTGGTTTCTCATGTGACTCAGCTTCTTCACGAGGCAGCTGCCTTGCTACTTCAGCTCGCTTTAAAGTCCTTGAATTTGTTCACACAGCCCTCCAACAAACTTGAATCTCTTGGTTCGACCTTGAACCTTTCTACAACTCCTTCAACTTGGAGAGTAGACCCCTTTTTGTTCTTCAAATGTTTCCTCTTCAACTGGTTGAAGTTGTCTTTCCTTCACAAAGCATGTGTTGGATCAAGTTTCTTCGAGTTTTAGGCTTGAGGAATTTTATGATAACCTTTGAGAATATTGCAGGTTATGCTTGCTTGAATATTTCTTGAAAGATCAATGTCATTCGTTAGTCAAGGTCCCCTTTTCTCAATTGTTTCCTCAGCCTTTTATAGTGTTCATTTGAAATTTGCCCATTGAAGAGAGAGGCCAATTTCAGATGACATTTCTTGTTCGTTAGCTTGTCTTTTCTTGGTCTGCAGCACTTGTAATGTTGACCCTTCCTCATATTAAATGGCTCTGCAGCTTTTCAGGATCTGACACAAGTTTCAGTGTTTCCCATTGGCTCATTCCTTTTGTATGTTTCTGGGCCAAACACTTTAAAACCTGGCAGCTTGGACATATTACTATATCGAGTAATATTCTTGACTTCCTTCCAACGGATCAATGTCAGTTATCTCAACTTGACTGCTGTCTTTACCCCTTGTGACTTGAGTCTGCTTCAATCATAAGATTGACTCAACTATCACTTCAACTGATAGACTTGGCTTCTTTCATTGACTTGACTGACACTTCACACAACTGTTCCTCAGTTGATTCTCCTTCAGTCGAGTCCTTGTTTTCCTTAATGGCCATACTCAGCTGACACACAGCAGAGTCTTCACTCTAGTCTGCAGTTAGCTTCTTGATTTCTTGACTTGGCTGACTTCACTCAGCTCTTTCAGTCCTATCTATTACAATACATAATTACAAGGAAAATGGGGTGCCAACTTCCTAGTCTAAGTTTTACATAGTATCATCAAAATCTAACAAATAAATTTCCTAACAATGAAGCATTTACATCCAAATATCTTAAAATATCCAACATTTGGCTTTCTCCCTATCCAAATATCATAGGGAGTTTTGGTTAGTTGCCTATTGATCATGCATCTATTATGAGTATAGCATGCTATATTTATGGCTTCAGCCCAAATTCTCTTAGGCAATCCAGCTTCAGCTAACATTGTCCTTGCAGCTTCCTTGAGAGTTCTTTTCCTTCTTTCAGCTACTCCATTCTACTGTGGAGTCCTTGTAGCTGATAACTCATGAGCAATACCATTTTCAACACAATACTGAGTTATAATCCTATTTACAAACTCAGTTCCTCTATCAGATCTTATCTTTATAATGGTGTGACTCTTCTCATTGGCTGAGGTAACTTCTGCAGTGTATCCTTCTTTTTACACATGAAATTTGTCCATGTATATCTTAAATAATCATCCACCACCAATAAGGTGTATTTCTTTCCATTGATGTTGGCTTGCTCAATAGGACCAAATAAGTCCATATGCAACAGACGTAATATCCTTGTTGAAGAAGGACTTGGTTGATCCTTGAATGATGATTTGATTTGCTTTCCCATTTGGCATGCATCACAATGCTCTCTTTCTTGTATACTGAGTCAGGCAATCCTTCCACAAGCTGACTACTTGCAAGCTTGTTGATTGTCTTAAAATTCAGGTGACTCATCTTCTTGTGCCACAACCAACTAGATTCGATTGTACTCTTTGCTAGCAGACATGTGCTTGGTGTAGCAGTTTACCAATCCACTACATACATGTTCTTCTGTCTTGTTCCTTGCAGCACTATCTCATTTTATTCAGCATCCTTCATCTGGCATACTACCATGTTGAATCCCACATTGTAGCCTTTGTCACATAGTTGGTTGATGCTTAGTCGATTGAAATTGAGACCTTCAACATATGCAATATTTGTGATCTCCAAACCATTCTTCTTAATTGACCATGTACCTTAGATTTCCCTTGGAGCTTCATTTCCTCCAAATATAACTTTTGCACCTTTGATTTCCCTGAATTTTGACAGATTTCATTTATTCCCTGCCATATGTCTAGAACAACCACTATCGATTACTAGGTTCCTTGGCACTCAGTTGTTCCTTGAACCAGAAATCAAGAAAATTAGTTTTTAGGTACCCATACTTGCCTGGGTCCTGGGGGTTAGTGCTATAAGATGCTCCAACCAACCTATAGCCAGATGACCTGACTCTAAGAGGTTTCCATCTATCAGTTCCATAATCATAATGCACATTAGCAAATTGCTTGGGGGGTTTTAGGATCATACAACTGTCTCTTTTGTCTGTATGCATGTGTGTGTGTTTGAACATTTGCTTTCTTGGGGTAGTTGTGGAATTTCTGGTGTTGTGCCTGGGTGCATGTGTGTGTGCTGATAATAGCTCTTTTGCCTTGGGAATGACCTTTGCTGATGTTGAGGTCTTTGCCACTTTGGCTTGTATCCCATAGGTCTTTGCTGATATTTCACTTGGTTGTTCCAATCAGCTTGGTTAGGATAGTTTCTACCATTCTCATCATATGAATTTCTTTGATGAAATCTCTAGGGTGTTTGGTAGCTCTATTTGGCTTTCACAGAGTATTTTCTGTTGGGAGTCTGCTGGTGGACTTTTCTAAGTTTCTTTTTAGTTGTCGTCTCAGCATACTCTACTGGCTTCTTTCCTTTTCCCTTATAACCAAGGCCAGTATGATTGTGATTGTGTTTTGGTGTGGATTTTGGTGCAACATATGGTGTTTTGGGTTTTTTGATTCCCTGATTGCTTGAGGATCCTTTTTCCAAAATCACTTTGGGAGTTTGACTATGCACAAAGGAATTGAATCATATACATGTCTTATCTCCACACTTTTTTTAACTCATTATAAGTTAATCCAATGATTTCGATGCTTTTGTAAATGAGGCAATCACATTTTTAAGATCTTTTTTTCTCTTTTCAGTAGCATCTAACTATGCTAAGATCTTGGTATTTTCAGCCTTCAGCTTAGTGTTCTCATCAGCTATGTGACTTAGAGTACTCGGGTCTTTAATCCATTTGTGACTTTGTGCTTTTAAAATTTGGTTGTTTTCCTCATATAAAAGTGTGTGTGAGATTTTAATGTGCTCAAAATCTTTCATCATTTTGCCTAATAAATCAAAAAGATCTATGGGATATGAAGTGTGTGTATCATAGTCACTATCACTAGAATAAGAATGAGATGAGTTAGATTGTACCTCATCTTCTTGACCTTGTTCTTTGCCCATGAGGCGATTAAAGTCTGTTAGGAATTTTATTGTTTAGATTTTGATGAATGCCATGTAAAACTTAGAATAGAAAGTTGGCACCCCAATTCTTCTGTAAAATGTATTGTAACAATTAGAGTGGCCAAGGTGAGTTAAGTCGGCTACGCCTTAACATGCAAGAAGACAATCAAGACTGAAGGAAGACTTTTGTGAGACATTGAGTATGGCAAAGAAGAGTAGACAGAACTCTATCGAAAAGCGGTGAGATGCGGTGAGTGGAGCATCGGTCAAGTCAACTCAAGAAAAGCCAAGTCTCAAGTTGAAGTGACGGAAGAGTCATCCAATGATTGGAAGCGACTCTAAGTCACCTGGGGAAAGCAAGGAAATGCAGTCAAGTCGAGATAATCGTAAAAGAACCGTTTACGACGAGAAATCAAGAGATTTACTTAAACAAGTAATATCTCCATACCACCTTTCTTGGAGTGCTCAGTCCCTGAAGCGTGCAAAAGGAATGAACCAATGGGAAGCACTACACCGTGTCAGAACTCTAAAAAGGTGAAAGAACAATTCATACGAGGAAATGGCAATTCCAAGGATGCAAGCCAACGACGCAAAGTGACTTTCAAAAATAAGCCTATCTCTTCAACGGGCAAATTTTTGAAAGTTCACTATAAAAGGCTGAGGAGTTTGTTTGAGAAGACATACATAGATGACACACACGTGAGATATACAAGCTTATTAAAAAAAAAACTGAAACATTCTCAATCCTCAAGCCTACATTTCAAGTACATCAATCCAACACTTACCTCGTGAAGGAAAGAGAACTTCAATCGGTTGAAGAGGAAAATATCGAAAACAAGGGGTCTACATTCCGGGAAGGATTGTAGAAAGGTCCAAGATTGAACCAAGTCTTAAGCTTTTGGAGGGCTTCGTGATCAAATCCAAAGAGCTTGAGCAAGTGAGTTTGTAGTAGCAAAGCGCAAAGCTGCTGCGTGAAGAAGCCGAGTCGCACGAGAAGCCGGTGAGTGATCAAGGCGTCTCGGCATCGAGTCCCAAAGGATCAAGTCATTTGTTGTGATCAAGACTTGTATCGGATCATTACCACTTTGTAAAGCGATCATTACTTAGTGGATTCCTCCGGGAGTTGGAGAAGAGAGGAGTAGAAGAATTACCCCATCTTCGAACCTCTATAAAAACTTTATTGTGTCATTTACATTTCAAAGCATTTAAATTCCCGCACTTTTAATCGCTTATATCTCACGATAAATTTGCTATCCATTTGATAAAATTATAAGTACTAAATCAAGCTCTAAAATCTTGCTTAATCAAACATAAGGGTGTTAAGTCTTCCATTTAAAAACAAAACCACAGTTGAGTTAAATTATAGCCAACAACCGTGAGTTACTCCATCAACGGCTCAATTTGAGTCATTGAGAGATTAACTCTTGAGTGACTAATTCGATTGTCCATCAAGGACACAGGTGTGTAGAATCAACTCAGAGATTTAAAAGGACTAAATCGAAAATTTGGTAAGGTTTATTCAACCCCCCCTTCTAAACCTTACACTTACACCCCTTGGGACCTACAAGTGGTATCGGAGCGGTTGGTTCATTGAACCCTCCGTTATTCCGAACTAGATCTCCAAACTTTTCAAAGTCCGCTTTAGTACTTAAATTTTCAAAACTCTTTTTATCATTAAAAGTCATTATCATGGAAGCAAATTTGACACGCATCCCTATGTTCACTATTGAATAATTTGATGATTGGAAAATTCGTATGATGGGGCTCATCTATCAAAGATTACATGATGAGATGTGGATAGTGATAGAAGATGGGCCTCTCGCAAATATTAAAGGTGAACACGGTTATGCGAAGAGTTGCGGTGAAGGAGAAGAAGATGTTGCTCCCCTGCACGTCATGGTTGAAAAACCAAGAAGCGAGTGGACAAATGATGATGAGAAAAAGATACAATCTGGACAATGTAGCCAAGGACATCCTTTACAAAACCTTGGACAAAGCCATGTTCAATAAAGTCAAATCTTGCAAAACAGCTAAGGAAATCAGGACAAGTTGACATTGATTTGTGAAGGCTCGTGAGCAAATCAAAGAAAACAAATTATCGGTGGTTGTACAAAAGTTTGAAAACTTCAAAATGATCTCGGGAGAGAACCTGGATCAATGGATGCTCGATTCACGTAAATAACAAATGAGTTATGCACTTGGAAAGGAATATACACGAAGGAAATGTGTATGAAAATCCTAAAAAGTCTTCCATTTGAATGGGAAATGAAGGTCATGGCATCGAGACATTCCATGGACCTATCAAAGACATCCAACCATGAACTATTCTCGGACCTCAAAGCCTACGAGTTTGAGTGAGAAGAAAAAGACCAGGAAGAGACAGTTTGCACCCAAAACAACTCGCTCTAATTGTTAAAGATGGGAAGAGAGCCGAGGTCAAAGAAGTCATTGACCCGGAAAAATAGCCCGATGGTTAAAAGATTCAACAAGTTCTTTAATAAGAACTACAAGAAAGGAAAGGGTGAATCTTCGAGGAAGACACTCGGCTCCCTCCAAATCAAGGGAAGACAGCCAACCAAGAGAACAGATCATCAAAAAGTTGAGTATCAAAGGTGACAATAACTCAAGAATGGAAAGAGTGATCAAAAGGTGAATATCTATGTTGGAACTGTAGACAACCAGGTCACTATGCCATTGATGCTCATATCCTGTAGTCAACAAGTACAGGGATGAAGAAGAAAGAAAGGTCTTGAGAGAAAGAAGACAGAAAAGAAAAGGGCAATGATGGCGCAGAGATCACGAGAGACAGCCAAGTCAAGAGAGACAAACTGATTCGGAGAGCAATGAAGTTGACTACTCAAGTGACTCGAAGAAGAAGCCCCGATCCGCTTGATGGCCAAAGAACAAGATCAAGAAGATGAGGTACAATCTAACTCAACAAACTCGGACACTAGTGATAGTAGATCGTGACACACACACTTCATCACCTCTCGATCTTTATGATTCATTAGGCAAAATGATGAAAGATTTTGAACACATTAAATCCTCACACACACTATTGAATGAGGAAAACAGCTTACTCAAAAGTCAAAACTCAAAGCCGACTAAGGAGCCGAGTACTCTAAGTCAAATAGTTGTTGAAAATGAAAGTTTAAAGGTGAAAATGCTAAATTAGTAGCGTAAATTGCTGCTATAGAAAAGAGGGAGAATGACCTCAAGAATGTTATTGTCTCATTCACTAAGGCATCTAAATCATTGGATGATCTTATTATGAGTCAAAGAGAATGTGGAGACAAGACAGGCTTAGGATTTAATTCCTCCGTGTCATGTCAAACCTCAAGAGTAATTTTGGAAAAAGGATCTTCAAGTCATGAAGAGTCCGAAAAATCCAAAACTCTAAATGTTGCACACACATTCACTCCAAAGCACAATACTAAGCAAACGACCTTGGTTACAAAGGAAAAGGAAAAGCGACCGGTTGAGAGTCTTTGAAAAGGACGGTGAAAAGAGATTCGGCCGAGTCCTCAAAGAAACTCCAAACAGAAAATACTGTAAAGAAGAAGCGAGCTACCAAACATCCCGTAGAAAACCCATAAAAGAAATACATATGATGGGAATGGTAGAAAATATCCAAGCCAAGCTGATTGGAATATTGTAAAATGTCAAAGACGGACTTATGGAATATAAGCCCGGATGGCAAAGGCCTAGAACTCAAGAAAGGCCATTCCAAAAGTATAAGAGCTTTCATCAAAGACACATATGCACCTAGGCACTACACGCAAAAACACCACAATTACCCAAGGAAGGCAATTGCTAAAACACATATGCGGCATACGAGACAAAAGAGACAAATTTGTATGAACCTAGAATTCCCAAGCAATTTGCAGGATTAATTACGATTATGGCATGGCGATAGATGGCAACCTCTTAGAGTCAAATCATTTGGCTATAGGTTGGTTGGATCATCTTACAATTCTAACCCCTCGGGACCTGCACAAGTATGGGTACCTAAAACTTAATTTCCTTGATTGCAGTTCAAGGAACAGTGAGTGCCAAGGAACCTGGTACATGGATAGTGGTACATTTCCGGACATATGACAGAAATAAGAGAAATCTGTCAAAATTCAAGGAAGTCAAAGGAGCAAAAGTCATATTTGGAGGAAATGAAGCTCCTGGTGAAATAAGAGGCATTGGATCCATCAAGAGGAATGGATTAGAAATCACGGATGTTGCATATGTTGAAGGACTCAACTTCAACTTATCGAGTCGATCGGCCACTCGTGACAAGGGCTACAATGTTGGATTCAACATGGGTATGTGCCAAATCAAAGATATTGAATCAAATGAAGTAGTATCGCAAGGATGTAGAGAAAAATATGTATGTAGTGGATTGGTCAATCTGCAACACCCAAAGACATGTCTACTAGCAAAGAATACTGTTGAATCAAGTTGGCTATGGCACAAAAGCCGAGTCACCTGAATTTCAAAACAATTAACAAGCTGGCAAGAAGTCATCTTGTAGAAGGACTTCCGGACTCAAGATACAAGAAGGAGAGTATATGTGATGCATGTCGAAGGGAAAACAAATCAAGTCGTCATTCAAAGAAAAGACATGCCCATCCTCAACAAGAATATTGCATCTACTTCATATGGATCTATTTGGCCGAGTGGAACTGCCAAAGATAAGTGGAAAGAAATACACCTTGGTGGTAGTAGATGACTACTCAAGATATACATGGACAATTTTCATGTGTAAGAAGAAAGAAACTCTACAAAAACTACCACACGGTGATGAAGAGGATTCAAAATGAGAAGAGTCAAACCATTATCAAAATAAGATCGGATAGAGGAACCGAGTTTGTCAATGGAATAATAACTCAGTATTGTATTGAGAATGGTATTGGTCATGAACTATCGCCAGCAAGGACTCCACAAACAGAATGGAGTTGCGAGAAAGAAGGAACAGAACTCTCAAAGAAGCAAAAAGACCATGTTAGCCATGTTGGCGGGGTTACAAAAAGATTTGGGTCAAGCAATCAACACGACTTGCTACACCCAAAACAGGATGTATGATAAATGCAGACGGTGACAAAGACTCCTATGAAACTGGATTTGGAAGAAAACCAAATGTTTCATATTTCGAATATTTGGTCAGTAAATGCTTCATTCACAACAATGGCAAAGACAACCTAAAGGCTTTTGATGCTAAAGTCGATGAAGGTATCTTCTTAGGATACTCGGTGAAAGCAAAGCCTCTGAGAATACTCAACAAAAGAACTATGGTTACTGAAGAATCCATTCATGTAGTATTCAATGAGCAAAATGTAAATGGAGAAGACATTGAAGAGTCGGTGATAAGTGAATCATCCAACCATACGAAGAGTCCCTATCTTTGAAGATGAAGCGGAATTATCAATTCGGAAGAAGATGAGATAGTTGAATCTCAAAAAGCAGTGGAAAATTTGCAACTAAGTGATTACGAGAGAGTCGACCACAAAGAACACGGTACCGCAAGTCGATCAATCCACCTAACTTACTCCAACTTTGATGTAAGATGGCCGAGAGACCATCCACTTAACTTGTCATTGGAGACATAAGAGAAGGTGTCAAGACAAGATCAGAACTCAACAAGAAGCAATGTTCACATGCTTCATCTCGCAAATAGAGCCAAAAGATGTGTCACAGGCATTGGATGACACACATTGGATTCAAGCTATGCAAGAAGAGTCAATCGAGTTTGAAAGGAACAAAGTGTGGGAATTAGTGCAAAGACCCATACATCAAAATGTTATTGGCACCAAATGGGTATTCAGAAATAAAATGAACGAGGAAGGCTCTGTGGTAAGAAACAAAGCAAGATTGGTAGCCAAAGGATATTGCCAAGAAGAAGGGATAGATTTTGATGAAACATTTGCTCCTGTAGCAAGATTGGAAGCTATAAGGATGTTTCTTGCCTATGCGACTCACAAGAATTTCATTGTATATCAAATGGATGTAAAAAGTGCATTCCTAAATGGTTTATTGGAAGAAGAAGTGTATGTTGAACAACCTCCAGGATTTGAGCAGAAGACTCTTGGAGACAAGGTATACAAACTCAAGAAAGCCCTGTATGGATTGAAACAGGCACCCGGAGCATGTTACGATACCTTGTCACAATTCCTAATCGAAAATGGATTCACTAAAGGAAAAGTAGATAGAACACTTTTCGAGTAATTCAAGACAAGAAGAGTATCGCTTGTTCAAATATATGTGGATGACATCATTTTTGGATCCACTAACAAAGAGTGTGTGAAAAATTTTCAAACCTCATGCAAAGTAAATTTGAAATGAGCATGATGGGAGAGCCGACATTCTTCCTTGGACTTCAAGTGAAACAAGTTGAAGGATGGAACCTTCATAAGTCAAACAAAATACACCAGAGATTTAATGAAGAAATTTGGTATGGAGGAGAAGTCTTTCGTAAAAATACCCATGAACACATCGGTCAAAATGGACATGGATGCGGATGGGAAGCCCGTAGATCAAACAAGATACGAGCACTTATTGGATCATTGCTCTATCTCACCGGCAAGCGGGCCGACATCACTTTTTTTGTAGGTGTATGTGCAAGATTTCAATCTGCTCCAAAAGAGAGCCATATGAGAGCAAACTAAGAGAATACCGAGATACTTGAAAGGAAGCCAAGAAGTAGGCCTATGGTATCCAAAGGAAGGTGGATTCAAGCTAATTGGCTATTCAGATTCGACTATCTATTGGATGCAGAGTGGACAGAAAAGCACTTGAGGCACATGTCAAATGCTAGGAAACAGACTAATTTCTGGTTTAGCAAGAAGCAAAACTCAATAGCCACCTCTGGTGTGGCGAGAATACATAGCTGGGGCGTGTTGTGCCCAAGTCCTATGGATGAGACAAGGTGAGAGATTATGAAGTTGAAGAAAAAGAAATTCCAATCATGTGTGATAACACAAGTGCAATTGCAATCACTCAAAATCATGTGTGCCGCACTCAAGAACAAAACATATTGATGTCGATATCACTTCATAAGAGATCATGTTGAAAAGAAGGACATCAAATCCTGGAATATATCTCAACCGATAAACAACTAGTGACATCTTCACAAAACCATTATGTGAGTCAAGATTTGAAGAACTCAAGCATGAGTTGGGCACTGAATCGAGGTGACACTCGGACAAATCAAAGAAGAGAAATGGAACGAAAAGGGGAGAAAAAGAGTAAAATGTAAATCACCAAGAATCGGGCCAGTATCGGAAAAAATACTTACACCGAGTCGGTGATAATTTGAGTCGCTAAGAGAATCGTGAGAAGTAGAGTTAAATCGGCTAAGAGATAAATTTGAATGACTTATGAGCAAAGTGACAAAAAACGCAATGATCGTTTTGACTAAGCGGGAATGTTTTAAGGAATACGTCAAGATAATGATGATGTGTACTGGACATAAAGCCGCACACCAAGCTTATGATTGGATATAAATGTTGCCGCATTAAATACGAGACATGAAATGCTCAATAGGCGCGAAATCCAAGCCGTTGATTTCGATCACAATTCAAAAAAACGCGCACGTCCTTTCATACCCCATATTTAAACCATTTTCGTCCCGTTTTCTCTCACACTTCTAAAAACTGTTCATCTCTTTCTCTCAAAAGGCAAAGGCAAAATACTCTCGAAACCCCATCAACCTTCAAATCAATTTCTGAGTTTTTCTTTGAAATAATCCTGAGAAATGGCACCAACTTATGACTTTACCAAGTTAGGAAAGCAAATCCACATCGGTTCGACGGTGGATTTCGACGGAATGGTGAAGCAGGGGTCCGAAGACACCTTAGTGAAGAAAATCGCTGAGAAGTTGGAAACGTCCGGACTAAAACCGTTTCTAACGCTAGAATATCCAATGACCTATGTGGAGGAGGTCGCACAATTCTACGTGAATGCCGAGATTCACGATGAAGGAATCAAGTCATCTGTTCACGGAAGCAAATGACTATCACCGCAAGGATTTGGTGAACATTGCTCACTACCAAGAAGGAGCATCCGAGATTAAAGAGGTGATGTAAACTTGGCTAACGCATGGAAAGAAATAGCCAAGTCCGACTTTTTGACAAAATAATATACACAAAGACAAACAAGAGATCTTTGAAGGAGGATTATCACAAATTGTTGGACATAGTTGCCAAATGTATTGACATCAAATTTGGCAACTTTGACCAATGTCAAAGGCAAAGCGATTGTGATGGCTGCAATCATCGAAGAAAAGAAGATAAATTGGGCTGAGTTTATCTACAGCAGACTCTGCGAACGTGGGGAACAAGTCCTTCAAAGAAGATGGCACATTTGGAGGATCCTCGGGATATGGCCTGGTGATTGGCCGGCTATTGGAGGTGAAAGGAGTCCCTCTTAGACATGGGAAGGCTTTCCATGTTAACAAGAGGATGTTCGAGCTAACCTCTCCGGGCGCTCGAAGCGAGCTTACGCCAAGAGAGCGACATCGATGAGGGGGAATCGGTGACCTCAAGATACTGCTTCCTCCTCCTCGTTTAAGAAGAAAGTGCCCCTGCTCGCAATGCTAAGAAGATCACGCCCCCGCAAAGAAAGAAAACCAAACATGCTCCCGCCCGCAAAGAAGTCACCGCCCGGCAGCCGTGTCTCCCCCTCGCAGTTAGTGGTCGAGAAGGACTCACAAATACCTTCTCCGATCGTCAAAAGGAGGAGAATCGACAAGCCAAGACCGACTCCTCGTAAACAAACACCAAAGATCGGCCCTGGCCCGCCAAGACTCGAGAGGACACCGTCTCTCGAACCGTAAATCCCTCCGTACAAACTAGAGACGAAGAAGACTTGTCAGGCCCGAACAGAGAAACCGGTGAGTCGGTTACTCACCTAGCACAAATACCGGAGACTACCGGAGAAGTAGAGTCTCCGGATGTAATTGATGAAACTTGACCAAGTCTGTCAAGGCGATCAGCCAGAGGCAACCCGAAGACACAATCGTAGCTCACACAATTTGAAGCACAAGAAGTACTGCCGCAGCGGATAGTGATGTAATGATCCTATCTCCACCTTACCCGGACATCCAAAATCGTCTGCGTGAGTGGAGGAAATGGAAGTTGAGTAAGTCAAGGGAACAGTTCCAACGGCCGAGTTCATAGAAGAAGAAGAGGAATGCTAAATTTCCTTGGATTAACTCATCGTGCTCTGACTACGGATGAAGACAATCGCACGAAATCCCGCAGATCTACAAGGACAAGGAGAGAGAAAACAAGTGAAGAAGAAGCGAAGCACGTGAGAAGGCAAGCACCGCCCTATCTCCGGCACCACGTAACACACACATCCTCTCATTGATGTCTTCTCCGGCGGTGACGAGGAACCAGGAGAATGCACGGCCACGTAAGAGTTGCAATGCAAAGCAAGCATTGCACGAATCAAGAATCCTTCACGAGCAAAGATTAATGGAGGGACCAGGAGAGTCCTCCGAACACACCGAAATCGATCCAATGGGAGTGGTTCAAACAAATAGCCCACTTGTTGTTGCTTTGCTACCACTTCCCACTCACTCGAGAAAAGAAGGCAATAAGGAGATGGCGATGGCGGGATAGTGGGGACCCCGGTCGAGCCAACCCCTATTGAAGGTGTGCTACCACCTACCCCAACGGCCGAGCAATCAATCGAAACAACCGGGAGCATGGAGACGAGTGACCCCATTCCAAGTCACTCGGTGGTGCGCCACCGAGGGGGAAACTCCCTTCACCGCAGCGGCAAGGTCGGAGAATCTTTGCAGATGACTCCACAAAGAATGTAGGAGGCGAAGTAGAGAAAATTCAAACACAAGAAGAAGAAGCAAGTTGCCATCAACGAAGCTCGGCGATTGAGACTGTCTCGGTGACTGAGGTGCCAATCGCTCGAAGGCTAATGACGCTGCCGATGCATGCGCCGAGGCACAGGAAGGAAGCCCGGGAGTTAACACTGGCTATGAAAGTGCAATCCATGGGGTTGAGACTCCAATGGATGCCATCAAGAAGACCCTAAGACAGTGACACTGCCGAAAGGGAGGACAAGACCTCAGCAAGAGAGACCGTGGAGGAAATGAAGGCCACGGGAGGTTGAGACTTCCCGGGGTAAAGCAACAAGAGAGAACATCCCTCCCGGTATCATCGACCCATCCGAGAAGGAGATCGGCGCACTTCATGATTCCCAGGACAACCACGATGTCACTTTTCCGGGATCGGAAGGCGAAGAAGAAGTCGAGTCATCCCCATGACAAATCCAAAAGACTCGGTGCGAATGTTCCAAGCACGAGCAAGTCGATCCTAAGACTACTCGTCAAACCTTTAATTTTGATGATGAGCCACCAATGGAAATCTCATCATCGTCCGATGACGCTCCGATAAGGCCGAGGACCGCCATCGAAATGGAGAAATCACCGAGACCAACGGCCGTTAAGACATTGAGGCTCAACAAGCCGGGTCCCATCGCACAAATGTAACCCACCAACAAGAGACCACCGCTCAGGCTCCTCAAGCCGCAGCAGATCGATTCCCAAAAGAACTTCACGCGCACCGCTCATCATCGAGATCCCGGTTGGCGGTGATGAATCTTTTGTAGAATCTTTCCCTTTCTCACCGGAGATACAGAACTCCACGAAGAGTCGAAACGAACAAGCACGCTATTACAAACCAGCTCTCTGTTCTTCCATCGGACACCATTGTTCTAGCTAATTATGACTTCGATGCTATATGGCCATCACCGCAATGAAGAATCGGTGAAGCTCGAGAAGTGTTCAAGGCACTCTTTCCGAGATTGAAAGGATGGAGAGGCATCGGGCCTCTTTGGACATGCGATTGACAACAGAGATGCCACCCTTACGGTGATTTAAGAGGCATAACAGATTCGGATAAGGGAATGGTGGCAACAAAGAAAACAATGCGTGTGGAACAGGTGAGATACTTCAGACAATTGTTCAACAAGTCTGCTGGTGTGGAGAGTGAAAATACCGATGCAAAGACGAAGGTTTGAGAGAACACATTAAGCATATGCATGAAGCTCACTGCCGAGATCAAGCTGCTGCGTGAGCAACATACAAATGATACACAGCGTTTGGAAGAACACATGACAAAAATTCAGCCTTCTCATGGCCGAGATGAAGCTGATTTCATTGAGAATCCAATGCTACTCGACTGAATTCCGTCCGCATACAACGCAGCAGACTTGAAGCGTAACTCAACCATCAAGACTCAACTTCATGCTTGCCAAGATGTTCCCTGGGGTTCCTCTATCCTTTGATGATGCCAAAAAGGGGAAGAGGAATACCTTAAAGCAAAGATAAAATCAAGCCGAAAAGAAAGGAGCGGTGAGAAGGAAAATCACCGAGGAAGTCTTGAAATAGAAGAAAGGAAAGCAAACTGTTGAGGGGAAGGATCACATGATGTGACATTGATGATTGCACAAACCCCCAACAAGGTCCTCACGGTGACATTATAAGTAGCAAACTCTCGTGACTCGCCACTCCAACACTCTGTATCTATGGCCGAAAAGAGAAAATTAATTGAAGCGGGGATGAAGGAAGTGGAAGGAAGAATGGATGCCAGGGTGATGAACATCTTGAAAGAACACGGAGGCATTCCGGTGAGAGAGAGACACCTATGCCATCTCGATGTCGGGACAGAGCCACGATCGGTCGATGAATTTAAAACGCCGAGTCGAGGGATACTTTGCAAATATGTCTATGGCTCAAGCTTGGGACCAGATCTTGGGAAAAGGGTCTCACATTATGTGAAGAAGGCGACAAAGCAGACAACCAGAGTCGATACTCTGCTGGTCACTCATTGGAAAGAAGAAGACCCCAAAGACAAAGATACGCCCGAGAGGTAGAGGAAGAAAGATGAGTGGAGGAAGAAGCTTGCACTCCAGCCTCGCCCAAGAATATTGAATACGTAGATCCGGGGAAGAAAGGAGGGATCTACTCGGGCTTGACCAAGTGGCAAATTTGAAAGTGGCTAAAACCAACGCCGAGTATGCAAAAAGAATAGAAGAAGAAAACAAGAGACAAACTCGGCTATGGCGGGAGAGACAGAAAGAATAAGAAAAGATGAAGCTGCCAGAAAGCATATGAGAAGAAAAAGAAGGCAAATTGACGACGAGAAAAAGAGAAGAAGAGAAGAAGATCTTGAACAAGATGAAAGAAGGAGACAATGAAGGAGATGAAGTGTTGTTTGTCAACCCTTCGTGTATTTTATTATGTAAATACATACAATGTAAGTCTTCCGTAATAAAGGTATAAATTCTTTATTTTTTTGTGAAGACAAATATGTGCTCGATACACCTTGCTTGATTGTGTAAAAGAACAGAATGATATGATCAATAAATAGATCTATTCCGCACATACATTCCATGTCAATACACTATCCGTATGTATCTTCTTTGTTTGCATTTTTGAATGATTTAAGTTTTGGCATCATCAAAAAGGGGGAAATTGTTAGGAATTTTATTGTTTAGATTTTGATGAATGCCATGTAAAACTTAGAATAGAAAGTTGGCACCCCAATTCTTGTTTGTAAAATGTATTGTAACAATTAGAGCCGGCCAAGCTGAGTTAAGTCGCTACGCCTTAACATGCAAGAAGACAATCAAGACCGAAGGAAGACTTCGTTGTGAGACAATTGAGTATGGCAAAGAAGAGTAGACAGAACTCTATCGAAAAGCAAGTGAGATGCATTTGAGTGGAGCATCGGTCAAGTCAACTCAAGAAAAGCCAAGTCTCAAGTTGAAGTGACGGAAGAGTCATCCAATGATTGGAAGTCGACTCTAAGTCACCTGGGGAAAGCAAGGAAATGCAGTCAAGTCGAGATAATCGAAAAGAACCGTTTATTTAAATCAAGAGATTTACTTAAACAAGTAATATCTCCATACCACCTTTCTTGGAGTGCTCGGTCCAAGCGTGCAAAAGGAATGAACCAATGGGAAGCACTACACCGTGTCGAACTCGAAAAGGTGAAAGAACAATTCATACGAGGAAATGGCAATTCCAAGGATCGCAAGCCAACGACGCAAAGTGACTTTCAAAATAAGCCTATCTCTTCAACGGGCAAATTTTTGAAAGTTCACTATAAAAGGCCGAGGAGTTTGTTTGAGAAGACATACATAGATGACACACACGTGAGATATACAAGCTTATTAAAAAAACTGAAACATTCTCAATCCTCAAGCCTACATTTCAAGTACATCAATCCAACACTTACCCGTGAAGGAAAGAGAACTTCAATCGGTTGAAGAGGAAAAATCGAAAACAAGGGTCTACATTCGGGAAGGATTGTAGAAAGGTTCAAGATTGAACCAAGTCTTAAGCTTTCGGAGGGCTTCGTGATCAAATCCAAAGAGCTTAAGCAAGTGAGTCAGTAGTAGCAAGGCAAACCGCCTGCGTGAAGAAGCCGAGTCGCACGAGAAGCCACCGAGTGATCAAGGCGTCTCATCGAGTCCCAAAGGATCAAGTCATTTGTTGTGATCAAGACTTGTATCCGGACATTACCACTTTGTAAACGATCATTACTTAGTGGATTCCTCCAGGAGTTGGAGAAGAGAGGAGTAGAAGAATTACCCCATCTTCGAACCTCTATAAAAACTTTCTTTCGTGTCATTTACATTTCAAAGCATTTAAATTCCTCGCACTTTTAATCGCTTATATCTCATTGATAAATTTGCTATCCATTTGATAAAATTATAAGTACTAAATCAAGCTCTAAAATCTTGCTTAATCAAACATAAGGGTGTTAAGTCTTCCAATGAAAAACAAAACCACGGTTGAGTTAAATTATAGCCAAACGGTGAGTTACTCCATCAATGCTCAATTTAGTCTGTTGAGAGATTAACTCTCTTGAGTGACTAATTCGACTATCCATCAAGGACACAAATTGTGTAGAATCAACTCGTAGATTTAAAAGGACTAAATCGAAAATTTGGTAAGGTTTATTCAACCCCCCTTCTAAACCTTACACTTACACCCCTTGGGACCTACAAAGTCTCTTTCTTAGTATCACTTGAGTAGTCAGCTTCACTGTTGTCCAAGTCTGCTGGCTCTTTACACTTGGCTGGTTCAGCAGTCTCAACAGCTGACATGGCTTTCTTCTTTTCTTGTCTTCTTTCCCTGAAGACTCTTATTTCTTCTTCATTTCTGTATTTGTTGACCTGTGGATAGAAATAGTCAACAGCAAAGTGTCCTGGTTGTCTGCAATTACAACACAGGTTTTCAGCTCTCTGATAGTCAGCTCTTTGATGTTCAGCTCTCTTGGGTGGCCTATCCTCCCTTGCTTTGGAAGGTGTTGAATGTCTCCTGGAGGTCTTACCCTTGTTTCTTTTATAATTCTTGTTAAAGAATTTGTTCAACCTTTTTACCATGAGAGCAATTTCCTCCTGGTCTATGGTCTCCTTTGGCTCAACTTTCTTCCCCTCACTGGCCATTAGTGCAGGTGTCTTGGGTACAGCTATCTCCTCCTACTCTTTTCTTCTTAGCTCAAATTCATAAGCTTTGAGATTTAAGAATAGCTCATGATTTGATGTTTTTGAGAGGTCCATAGAGTGTCTCAGGGCAATGACCTTTATTTCCCATTCAGCTGGGAGGGCTCTTAGAATCTTCATGCACATCTCCTTCTGAGTGTTCTTTCCGAAGAGCTGAAAGTTCATATGTGATATCTTAGCAAGCATTTTAAAATATTCAAATTTTTGAACCGCAATTGTTAGTTTGTTTTCCTTTATCTGTTCAGATCCTTCACATATCAGGGTTAGCTTATCCCAGATTTCTTTGGCAGATTTGCATGACTTGACTTTATTGAACATAGTCTTGTCCAATGTCTTGTAGAGAATATCCTTGGCAACATTGTCCAAGTTGTATCTCTTTCTATTTTCATTTGTCCATTCACAGCGAGGTTTCTCAACCATGGCTGGTTTAGGCTCTGATGCAGCATCCTCTCCTTCATCTTTAGGTGCTCTTCTTACCTTAGTGTTAACTTTGAATATTTGCAGTGGCCCATCCTCTATCACAGGCCACATTTCATCGTGTAAGGCTGATAGGTGAGCATGCATGTGAATTTTCCAGTCATCAAACTCTTCCATAGTAAACATAGGAATATAAGTTAGATTGGCTCCCATGATAATAACTTTGCTTTTGAAATGAAAGACTTTGAAAACACAAGTGTCAAATCTTTTGAAAAATATTGAGATCTAATTCAGTAACCAGTGCGGAAGGCTCAATGAACCAACTGATCAAATACCACTTGAAGGTCCCAAGGGGTGTTGTGTAAAGTTTAGAAGGGGGGGTTGAATAAACCTTACCAAGTTTTAAGCTTTTAGTCCTTTTAATAATTTCAACAGAGTTGACTCAAATCAGCTAAGTCCTTGGAGGACAGCTAGGTTGGCTTACTTCCGCAAAGTTACCAGCTCAACAGACTCAACTGAACTGTTGATAGTATAACTTAATTGCGTCAGCTAACACTTAACTTTTAGTTGATTTGGTTTTATAGCGGAAGACTTAACACCCTTTGTAAATTTTAAGCATGTTTGTAACACTTGTTTTTGGCACTTGTTATTATCAGCTTGGTTGACAATTTAACTTATCAGCAGTTATAAAAGATCCGGTTACAAAGTAGTTCTTCAGTCTAGAGACTGTCTTGATCACATAGTTGGCTTCTCCTGCGACTCAGATTCTTCACAAGACAGTTGTCTTGCTACTTCAGCTCCCTTCAAACCCTTGGAATTGATCACACAGCTTTCCAACAAGCCTGAAACTTTTGGTTCGATCTTGAACCTTACTACAACTCCTTCAAACTTGGAGAGTAGACCCCTTTTTTGTTCTTTAAAACTTTTCCTCTTCAACTGGTTGAAGTATATTCTTTCCTTCACATTGTGTGTTGGATCGAGTTCCTTCTAGTTTAGGCTTGATGAATTTCTTGATAAGCTTTGAGAATATTTGTAGGTTTTGCTTGCTTCAAAATTGTTTGTAAGATCGGTTGCCTTTTCTCAAATGCTTCCTCAACTTTCTTGTTCGTTGGCTTGTCTTTTCTTGACCTACATCATTATGATGTTGACCCTTCCTCGTATTAAATGACTCTGCGGCACTTTTCGGGCGACACAAGCTTGTGTTTTCTATTGGTTTATTTCTTTGCATATTTCGGGCCAAACACTTTAAGACAGGACAGCTTGGACTTATTACTCTATCGAGTAATATTCTTGACTTCCTTTCAACGCATTAATGTCAGTCGACTTGACTTCACTTTGCCTTTACCCATTTGACTTGAGTGTGCTTCATCCTTTATGGAAAGACATCTAAGTATCCACATGTCGACATCAAGTATAGCGCATGGATCACTTTTGTTGGACCTGAAGCGCTTTACTGGATTGACGATTGTCCCCACAAACCAACACGAGTCTTTTCTAGCATTCTTTGTCCTTACTCATGCGCTCCTTGGAAAACTTCCCAGGATGTCACCCATCGCATGTCTACTCCAGGCCATGTACGCTCAACCTTAGAGTTTCTATATAGTGAGCACTAGAAAACAAGATGCATCTGTTAGTATAGGTAGTCAGTATCAAATACTTTATTCTCTCCTTTAACTGTGCAATCCAGCGCTCACGAGTTCGAATCGCAGGCCACACTTCACGCCTCTTTTAAAGCCCATTACAGGCAGGTTGTTGGACCAAAGCCCAACAATCCCCCCTTCTAAAGACCGCCAAGTATCTCGGCTCGGTGTTTGGCAACCTCACGCCCGCCAAACTTTCTCAGTTCTACCGCCAACTTCTCAAGTTTAAGCATCGTGTTACGCCAGCCTCTCAGTTCCGGCCACCCAGCAACCTACACCTTTAGTTCCAGTCCGTTTACCTTAGTTCTGGCCACCTGGCAACCTACCTTCAGTTCTGGTACGTTTACCTCCAATGTGTCAGCATCTCAATTCCACCGCTCCTGGAAACCTCATCTGCAGTGTGATTCTAAGGGAATTCAAACCCGTGACCTGCTTTGATACTAGTTGTTGGACTTGAAGCGCTTTACTGGATTGACGATTGTCCCCATAAACTAACACGAGTTTTTTCTAGCACACTTTGTCCTCACTCACACGCTCCCTGGAAAACTTCATAGGAGGTCACCCATCACATGTCTACTCTAGGCCAAGCAAGTTTAACCTTAGAGTTTCTATGTAATGAGAACCAAAAAAAGAAGATGCATCTTTTGGTATAGGTAGTCAATTTCAAATCCTTTAAGCTCCTCTTTAACTGTGCAATCCACCGCTGACGAGTTCGAATCACGGGTCGTGCCTCACGCCTCTTTTAAAGGCCATTGCAGGCAGGATGCTGGACCAAAGCCCAACAACTTCAATATCCATTAACCAATCCCGCTGCTAAGTACATAACTTGGTGAGTACGCATATAGCACAAATCAAACATTTGGCGATGCTTACATAAAAGAGCTAACATTTAAGACATCATTTCTTGACTAAGAATATGATCTTCGACCATGGAGTGTAAAGACAGCCGCGACTGAGTGACGATAACTCCATGTTCTTTCCAGTCATCATATTTTTGCCATTACAACGAAATACAACTCTTGACATATGTTCAATGACTTAATTGACAATCATAGGCCCACCATCAAAATGATAACTCGATGAAATCAATGATGATTAAAGTCACAATTGGAGCTTCTTAATCAGCAATCAATGCGCTCTTACTCCATATTTTGAATTCATCAGGTGATTCACATAGATCTCCTAGTTCAATTTTTATTGCAGTATGTCAATCATCCAGAACTAACTTAGATGAAAGTGGCAATAGCTGATAACATATTGGCAAATTAAGACAATCTCACCACTTAAGGAGAACATCTCAAAAACGTATGCTCTTCTAACAAGCGTAAACATTTTGCCCTTGGTCGAGCTACGCATATGTCAATCAACCCATCTATATTGCACTTGACCTACTGAAACCACGTGTTTCAGATGGACTTGCACCTAAATAGAAGAGAAATAATTTTTTAGACTTTGTTCTTAGTCATTTGACTCATCTTTTCCTTCACAGCAACTATCCACTTAGGTCTGTTAGTCCAAGTGGCTACGATAATCTAGAGGGGGTGAATAGATTATGCCGATTTTCCGAGTTTCGCCCTCTTTTCGAATATGAAGATGATAGCAAGAATATAAATGCAGAAAATAAACAACACTCAATGATTTATAGAGCTTCACCCCACCTAGGGACTACGTGCTCTACCACCTCAGTATCTCCGGGATGGATTTCGAAAAAGAAAAAGATTTTTATTAATAGTTACCACAACTATTGCACCACCACCTTTGAAGATTACCATAATTTTCTTACAACACCTCTCAGAAGATTACCACAATCTTCTTTCACCTATGAAGAGTACCACACTCTTCAACACCTAAGATCACCCAAGTGTGCTCTTACCACAATAACACTAACAAGGATATCTTGCTTTGGATGATTGACAAATTCACGATTACAACTCGACAATGAGGTATACAAATTTTGAGTGCAAGTGTAATCAAGAATAAAAGCCTAGACCTCAAAATGTGCAAGTGCAAGAGCTTAGGCTATTACAACAAGAATTTTGACAATGAAGAACAAAGTGTTTGCTTGTGTTGTTGTGTTGTTGTTCTTGTTGCTTCAAATCTTCATATATTTATAGGAGAGGTCTTGGATTGATTTCCAGACATAGGCTCCTTCTTGGAGATTGATTTCTACAAAAAAATACAATTAAAATCAAGATTATAGCTGTTAGAAATCAACCCCCAAAAATGAGGAAAAGATGTCTGCTGTCAACGGATAGATTTTGCTGATAAACATATAGGGCGACCGGTCGAATAGAAAGAAGAGATTGAAAAAAATACACAAAATTACTCAGGGTGACCGGTCGACATAGGGTCTGACCGGTCGAACCCTCCTTAACCGGTCCGGCCTCTTCAAAATGCAATACAGAGAGTTCAGCAAGTTTCGAGCCAACTCAGACACCAGTCGACCTCCTCGTCGGCCGGTCGACCCCTTAAAAAATTTTGACCGTCTCATTTCTATTTCAAAAATCAACTTCAGACACGGGTTGCCCTATAGGGCAACCGGTCGAACATGAGACAGAAGTGTTGTCCATTTTTTGTCGAAAATAAACTTCAAGAAATACTCCAAAAACTAAGTAAAAACATTTTAAATCATTTGGGAGTATTTGGACAACATTTAGAAACATTGTTTTGGTGTAAAAACACAGTAAAACAAAATCATCAAAATCATGATAAAAACATTTATCTAACAAACTCCCCTTTTTGATGATTACAAACCAAAATAATTTTCAGAGGTCGATTTTGAAAATAAAAAAAAAAATCGGTCTACAAGCAACAACAAATAAAAGTAACTATTATTCATGCATAAAAGTCATAAGGATGGGAATAAAGATTTTCAAGAATATTTTGTAAAAGCTCCCTCTTTCAACATGCACAACAAGAATAGTATAGCAGCAATCAAACAAAAGCTAAAAGCTTAGCTTTTAAAATTTAAGCTTGAATTTCATGAGCTTAGAAGCTCCCCTTATCAATAATAAATCATTAGCCATAATAAAAGTCCATTATTCATCCATTTCAGCGAGCTTTTTCTAGCTTCTTTGAGCTAATGAGCTTGTTTCGTGTTTCTCCCCCTTTGGAATCATCAAAAAGAATGTTAGCACGATAAAAAAATCATTTATTCTTATCAAAATGCTAATATTACCGATTTATCGAGCTTTTCGAACATTTAAGCTTAAAATCCAAATAAAAAGGGAATAGTCGATCATTTTGACTTGCAAAAGCTCATTTGATTAGCAAAACATGATCTCTATAAACTTATAAAACTTTTGAAATCGAGATAATCATGTAATAGAAAAAAATTTCATTGAAACATTTCATCGAACACTTGGCGTGCGTCGAATAACAAAGAATATGTATATAGCCCTTGTAATTGTAATCAAGCCAAAATTTTCAACACCAAATACAATTCTACAAATAGCATCTATCAACAATCATCATACCCAACATACATATACAAGAATTCCATCAAAATATCAAAAATAAGCACTTTCTCAAGGGTTCAACCCAATTGAGATAAAGAAAGAATTAAACTAACCAATTAATCGGTGAAGTCGGGTAAGAATGATGAAATACAAGTAATATAAACTCAAAACAATGGAACTTACAAGAAATAAATTATTTTAAGTGAATTGTGTGTGAAATTTACAAAGGGGTCAAAAATGGAGGAGAAAGGCCAAAATGGCTAAGTCTGGGAACATAATGCATTTTATCCAAAAATTAGACATGGTCGACCGGTCAGAGATGATGTCGATCGGTCGAAGATGAGGTCGACCGGTCGACCTCGCTCCATTTGGTCACTAGAGCAGTCTGTTCTTATATTTTCCAAATTTGATCCAAAAATCCAATTTTTCACCCCCTAAGTTTTAAAAACGCCCAAAAAAGTAAACATAGATCTTATTCGATATGCATTATGTCTAAGCGAGCTCATATTGAAGCAAAAGACTTGGTGGATAGTAGTTTTGTAAAAATATCCATGAGTTGATCTTGAGACGGAACAAAAGACATCTCAAATTTTCGTTTGGAAACACAATCCCTTAGAAAATAATGACGAACCTCAATATGTTTAGTACGGTTATGATGAACCGGGTTTTGAGCAATGTTTATAGCGGACGTTATCACAAAAAATAGGAATATTTTCAAAAGAACATTTATAGTCCGCTAAGGTTTGTTTCATCCAAAGCAATTGAGTACAACAAAAGGCCGCGGAAATATATTCGGCTTCGGCCGTTGATAGTGAAACACAATTTTGTTTCTTTGAAAACAAGACACTAGGCAATCGCCTAAAAATTGACATGATCTGGATGTACTTTTGCGATCATCAATATTTCCTGCATAGTCCGAATCACTATATCCTTTAAGAGAAAATTTTTCATTCTTTGGATAAAATAAACCACAAGAGATAGTGTCTTTCAAATATCGAAAAATCCTTTTAACGGCACTTATATGAGATTCTTTTGGATTGCTTTGAAAATGAGCATATAGGCATACGACACTTATATGAGATTCTTTTGGATTGCTTTGAAAAATCCGGTCTACTTGCGGTTAAATAAAGTAAACTATCAATCATACCTCGATATTTGGATTCATCAACCGACTTGCCGTTTTCATCTTTGTCTAACTTGATATTGGTTGCCATTGGAGTAGTGACGGTTCTTCCTTCTTCAATGCCGAACTTTATCAAAAGTTCTTTTGTATACTTTGACTGTGAAATGTAAATACCTTCTTGACATTGCTTAATTTGATGTCCAATGAAGAAATTTAGCTCCCCCATCATACTCATCTCGAATTCACCTTGCATTAACTTAGAAAATTTCTTGCACAAGAATTCATTAGTAGCACCAAATATATTATCATCAACATAAATTTCCACTAATAAGCAATTTTGCCCTTTTTCAAAAACAAAGAGAGTAGTATCAACTTTACCTCTTGTAAATCCATTTTGTAAAAGAAAAGAGCCAAGTCTATCATACTATGCACAGAGTGCTTGTTTTAAACCATATAAGGCCTTTTAAAGTTTATAAACATCATTAGGCCTAGAAAAAATTTCAAACCCCGGAGGTTGTTTTACATAGACTTCTTCTCGAATAAAACCATTTAGAAAAGCGGATTTAACTTCCATTTGGTAAAGCTTAAAATTTTTAAAACAAGAATAGGCAAGTAAAATACGAATAGCTTCTAAACGTGCTACGGGTGCAAAAGTTTCATCATAATCAATACCTTCTTCTTGACAATACCCTTGAGCTACTAACCTTACCTTGTTTCGAACAATATTGCCTTGATCATCGAGTTTGTTCCGAAATACCCATTTTGTACCAATAATTGTTTGTGATGGAGGACAAGGTACTAGTTCCCAAACATCATTCCTTTCAAATTGATTCAACTCCTCTTGCATTTCTAAAAACCAATCCTCATCTTCAATAGCTTCCTTAGCATTTTTAGGCTCTTTTTGAGATATAAGAGCTTTTTCGGCAAATTTTCTTCGAGTCATCACTTTATCAAGGGGATCACCAATAATAAGATCTTTTGGGTGATCTCCCTTAAATTTCAATGCTATGGGAAGATCCGAAGTATCACCTTTGTCTTCTTGAGGAACATTTGAGGTTGATCATTTGAAGTAGAAGTTTGATCATTTTGAGCATCATCTTGAACAATTGGTTCAATAATATCCTCTTCATGACTTTCATCATTGGGTATCCTTTAAACACCCGAAGCTTCATTAAATTTGACATAGATAGATTCTTCAACAACCATACTAGTTTTATTGTAAACCCGATATGCTTTGCTCTTGATTGAGTACCCCATAAATATTCCTTCATCGCCCTTAGGATCAAGTTTGTCCAATTGATCCTTAGTATTCAAAATAAAACACTTACATCAAAATATTTTGAAGGAACTAATATTTGGCCGATTCTTCCTTTTGGCTACTCCATTTTGTTGAGGTGTTCTTGGAGCCGAAAATTTATGAGCATATCATTTGGTTTCACAAAAGACTCTAAATTCTCCATCAAATTCACCACCTCGATCACTTCGAATAGACTTGATAGTATCTTCCTTTTCATTTTCAATAAGTCTACAGAACTTAACAAACTCATTAACGGCATCGCTTTTATTTGTAAGAAAAATAGTCCAAGTATATCTAGAGAAATCATCGACTATAACAAAGGTGTAATATTTTCCACTTAAACTAGTCGTACCAATATCCCCATACAAATAAAGGTGAAGTAATTATAGAGGTTTGGTTGTGGAAATTTCATTTTTTGGCTTAAAACTACTTTTAACTAATTTGTTCTTTTGACAAGTGTCACATAAGCCAAGATTTTCAAAATTCAATTTGGGTAGTCCTTTTACATGTTGGTTTTTGTAAATTGTTTGCAAATTTTTGTATCCAACATCTCCAAGTCGCCTATGCCATAAACTAGTTAAATCATTATTAGCGACAAGACAAGAAACATTTTGACTAACCAAATCACTTGTGCAAATTTTGTAAAGATTGCATTTTCTATTTGCTTCACAAATAATTTCATCATTTTTAACAATAAGGCATTTTTCTTTATTGAAAATAACATTATAATTTGAATCACAAAGTTGACTTACACTTATCAAATTGAATTTAAGCCCTCAACATAAAGAACATTACTAAGAGAGAAAGAAGAGTTACCAATTTCTCCATTTCCAAGAATTCTTCCTTTGCCATTCCCGAACATGACCATACCCTCTTCTTGGAGCTTGATGTTGGTAAAAAGTTATCTCCTTCCGGTCATATGGCGCGAACACCCACTGTCCATGAGCTATTTTAAATCCTCCATTGTTGTTATAGCCCCTATTACCTCGTTATTTTCATCGTATATGGCCATAAGACCATGTTCGGTTTCTCCTTCTTCGTCAGATGTGGCAAGTAGTTCATCCCAAGTTTTGACATCCACATTTAGTGCCTTCTTTATCGGAAAATGTTTTTTCTTCTTTTGTTCTTCCTCCACTAGTTTCGGGCAATCGGCTATGTAGTGCCTGGATTTTCCACATTTGAAACATGAGTTGTCTCTGGGATTTCTTGCCTTGTTTTTATTCACAAATTTAGCAAATTTTCGGACAAGAGCGGCCGTCTCCTCATCATCTTCGTCACTAGCATAATATACACTATTAGAAGAAGATGTTAAGCCTTTAGGAATATTTTGCGTACCCGATTGAGAGGTGGATGATTTGGAATTTTTACTCTCCTTGAGATAGACTTCATAAATGAGGAGGTTCCCAATGAGCTCATAGAACTTGAGTGTCTCGAGATTTTGTGCTTCCGTGATTGCCGTCACTTTTTCGGACCATGAGCCGGGAAGAGCATTTAGTACCTTAGTCACCTTGTCTTCTTTGGAGATGACTTTCCCGAGAGCCACAAGAGGATTGACAATGTTGTCAAGCTTTTCCACCATTTTTTATATGCTTTTACCATCATGCATATTGAAATTTTCAAAGTCTTTCACAACCAATGTTTTTCTTGCTTTCTTTACTTTCTTTGTGCCTTCATATATTGTTTCCAATTTTTCCCATACTTCATGTGCGGACCTTATTCCTCTAATGCGATTGTACTCAGTGGCGGTGAGTGAATAATGTAAAATATTTAAGGCCTTACCGTTGAGAGAGAATGACTTCTTATCGTTGTCGTCAAATTCCTTGAAAGTTTTGAGAACCGAGGTACCATCCTCCAACTTCTTGGTAGGTTGATCAATCCCTTCAGTGACGGCATTCCATATGTCAAACCAGCACCCTTGTAGAAAGCACTCCATTCTATCTTTCCAAAATGCATAGTTGTTGGCGTCGAATAATGGTGGCTTGTTGGTGGATGTGTTGGTAGTAAGATAGTCTTCGTTTGTAGCCTTGGATCTTTCCTCTTTACTCACGACGTGGAACGAAATAGCGAAAGAGTTTGGCTTTGATACCACTTGTTAGTCCAAGTGGCTACGATAATCTAGAGGGGGGTGAATAGATTATACAGATTTTCCAAGTTTCGCCCTCTTTTTCGAATATGAAGATGATAGCAAGAATATAAATGCAGAAAATAAACAACACTCAATGATTTATAGAGCTTCACTCCACCTAGGGACTACGTGCTCTACCACCCCAGTATCTCCAGGATGGATTTCTAAAAAGAAAAAGAATTTTATTAATAGTTACCACAACTATTACACCACCACCTTTTAAGATTACCACAATCTTCTTACAACACCTCTTAGAAGATTACCACAATCTTCTTTCACCAATGAAGAGTACCACACTCTTCAACACCTAAGATCACGCAAGTGTGCTCTTACCACAAGAACACTAACAAGGATATCTTGCTTTGGATGATTGACAAATTCAAGATTACAACTCGATAATGAGGTATGAAACTTTTGAGTGCAAGTGTAATCAAGAATAAAAGCCTAGACCTCAAAATGTGCAAGTGCAAGAGCTTAGGCTATTACAACAAGAATTTTGACAATAAAGAACAAAGTGTTTGCTTGTATGTATTTGCTTGTGTTGTTGTGTTGTTGTTCTTGTTGCTTCAAATCTTCCTCTGTTTATAGGAGAGGTCTTGGATTGATTTCCAAACATAGGCTCCTTCTTGGAGTTTGATTTCTACAAAAAATGCAATTAAAATCAAGATTATAGATGTTAGAAATCAACCCCCCTAAAATGAGGAAAAGTTGTATGCTGTCAACGGATAGATTTTGCTGATAAACATATAGGGCGACCGGTCGAATAGAAAGAAGCGTTTGAAAGAAATCGCACAAAATTACTCAGGGTGACCGGTCGACATAGGGTCCGACCGGTCGAACCTTCCTTGGATCGGTCCGGCCTCTTCAAAATGCAATACAGAGTTCAGCAAGTTTCAAGCCAACTCAGACAACAGTCGACCCTAGGTCGATCGGTCGACTCCTTAAAAAATTTCGACCGTCTCATTTCGGTTTCAAAAATCAACTTCAGACACGGGTTGCCTTATAGGGCGACCGGTCGAACCCGAGACAGACGTGTAGTCCAATTTTTATTGAAAATAAACTTCAAGAAATACTACGAAAAATTAGTAAAAATATTTAAATCGTTTGGGAGTATTTGGACAACATTTAGAAACATTTAGGTGCATGCATGTACATTTTATGCTTTATTTGATGAATTATTGAATGAGATGTATATGCATGTTTATGATTCTTGATAGCCATGTTTTATTTGACTTATAACATTGGTGGACTTAAAATTGATTAAAATTGAATTTTTAGACTTAAAATGCAAAAATGGCAAATTGGTGGACTTAATTGCAAGAAAATAAAACTTAAGGGACCCCTCTGTAATTTTTAAATTTTGGGACTGTACTCAAGTTCGAAAAGGATATTTGGAAAATTTAATAAAGTTTTAAGAATTTAGAGATAAATAAAATCAACCCTTAAAATCCCAAGGACTTAATTGTAAAATTTTAGAAGTTTAAGGGCTAATTTGCAAATTTCGAAACTGTTCCAGCTCCACTTTTTAAAATTTGAAATTTTAACTTTTAAAGGACTGGAAATAACATATTTCAAAGGTATTCCAAAAATCCAAGTGTTTCGAGATTGGAAAGTGATTTTATAAAAATTGAGGGACCAAATTGTAAAAGACTAAAGTTGAGGACCAAATTGAAATATCCAGGACTTATACAGTCCATGTACCTGGAAATAAACTTTTAATTATAACTTTATGATATTTTGAACCCAAAGTTCAAATTTCATAATAATCGGACTCCTAAAAGCCTTAAAGACAATTATCTAAAAATAGGACAAAAATGAGATTTTCAAAAGTTAAGGGACTTACACGTATTTCTTTTTAAAACTGCTTTAGTCTCAATATCCCACTGACCTTAGTGATATTTTTCATTTTGAATCACATTAAAATCCCTTCCGGTTTGTGAGATCCAATTATTTTAAACTCGGGGCCCGAAATGACAATTTTAATAAATTAAGGGCCAATATGAGAATTTTATTAAAACTCGACCCCAAAACTTTAAAACCTGAATCTCTGAATAATTTAGAGCATTTAGGAACTGACCTTATAATTTTTCGAGGTCGAGACAAAAACTTATTCAACTTTTAACCCCAAAAGTATTAGTTTTTGCAAAACGGGGCTAATTGTAAATTTTTCTTTAAACAAGGACCTAACTCAAATTATTTTCTTTTAAGATCAGCCCTTGAACCTCTGACTTATAATAATTATTTAAAATATTTTATTTTCTTAAAAATCCCTTGACTTATCGGATCGTCTTGACCGATTAATACGCGATCGCGGGGCGACTTCCTCGTCTTCCGGTTCCGAATCTATGACAGGACTTATGTCCCACCTAATTCTTCAAGACATCGAAGATTACTTATCCTCTCGATAATTATCTTCACCCAAATTACTCCACCAACGCTAATAACTGCCACACGCGATTTCGAAAACTTTCCTGAACTGCTTCCCTGAATCAATATACTCGACTGTCTGGTTGACATCTTGTACTTGTAATTATTTCCTGCCTGAGTCAATTTGGTATGTCGAGCTCACAGTCAGAATGGATACGTCAGGGATGGAACCGGGCAGCTCGGCTGTTATTCCACTCTCCGGCCCCATCGTCCTAATCCCGCAACTGAGGGACGGAGTTTGTCCAAGGGAAGCGGGTCGTAGTATTTGAGGTATAATCATGATTATGACAATCCAGGCCTAGCTAGCTCTACTGTGGATTTGTCTTTGCCTATGGAGCGATAAGGTGACAGGTCTTGGACCATCTTGCTCGGGGAGTTATAAGGAAGAACAAAGGAATCATTTTCTGATCCACACGATTTTGGAGTTACTCGGACTCATTTGGTTGGCGCTACAAATCCGTAAGCAACCGCTACTTGTATTGCATTGGTTGGCGCTACAAATCCGTACGCAACCACTACTTGTCTTGCATGGGTTGGCGTTACATTTCCGTACGCAACCCTACATGTTTTGCTTGAATCACATAGTGTTTGTATGATCATGAACTCTTTCATAAACTGTATAAGTATATTATTTTAAGTATATATCATGTCGCTTGTGAACTGTGTGTGAAACACGCATCATGACTCACGTATTTTTCATACAACAGTTTTCTTGCATTGTATATATCGCCACACCCGCACACGTTCACCCCATCCACTGAGAATTTTTGTCTCATCCCCTCCTATTTTTCTAATGGCCAGATGAAGATTACGTTGACGACGCCGATCAAGCTACAGAGTGATCTCTCCGTGTTTCGCCTTTGGATTTGTTTCCTTATATTATTTGTTGTTGTTAGACTATTTCATTTTACCTTTCTTATATTAAGATGTAACTTAAGGGCGTAGGACCCCTTGACACTTAAGTTTGTAATTCGTTATGTACTTTGGATTTTTTTTCCGGACTGTAAATTAATTCAGTATCATTGGACTGTAAGCTATGTTTGGATGTATGTTGGGATGTATTTTGTAATCCGTACCCATACCTGTAGTTTATTTCCGCTGCTTTAGACTCTGTTTTCATTTGGGGTTATGTTATTATTTATCTGGACTGTTTGGTTTACTTGCGTTTAAGTTGTGGATCATCGTCCCATCCCCGTCTGGGGCATGACACACGAATGAGGGCAAAACCTAAAAAAAATTCAGTTGCCAAATCCGTTTTGCAAGAAATATTAACAAACATTCTTGCCTTGCGCGAAAATCAATGCAAGAATTTATTTTTCTGAAAAAACTTAGAAATGCCATAACTCCTTCGTTTGAAATCCGTTTCATATGCATAATATATAAAATAAACGTATTTTTGAGACATACAATTTGACACAAATATTACATATATAAAAATAAAAATCCTGATTCAAAATTTTTAAATAATAAATCAAATCCTATATATCAATAAATTTACACACGTCAAATAGGGATACCACTATTAGCAAATATGGGTCAAAACATAAATAATATATTTGCACATATAGAGTGGATCTAGTATACCTATTTGCAGCGAAACTATTGATCTACATATGCATGGTTAAGTCCGTCTACAAATTTAATTTTGATCTTGGATTAAGCCCATTTTTGATTGAACCACAAACCAAAAACGTACAATGTGCATCAATTGAACCACGAGCAAGATCACAAACTTTCGTTCTTGTTGGTGTAAATACCACTACTTATACCTAGAGTTATTTACATTGTTGTGCATACCTTAAACCCTAGGATACCTTTGATGATGCTCCAAGAAAGAACGTAGAGAGAAATTGTAGGAGAGAGATTTATGATATTCCATAGGAGTCCGAAGAGAGATAATAATCTCTACTTCTTATAATATATGGAGAAAATATAATATAATATATCTCAATCCCTATTATAATTGGATCTTTACATATTAGATGCAATCCCAAAATGCATGCTAATCAATTATGATCCGCAATATCTTTCCTAACATAAAAGATATGGATGTAATCTCCAATAGTTGGCAATGTATTCTCTAATAAAATGATACCTCGTATCGATATGCTTGCTTTGATCATGGAACACCGGGTTCTTGAAAAGTTCTTGTGCTGCCTTATTGTCAATGCAAATTTATGTAGCTTCTACTTGAGATAAGTGAAGCTCCTTCAACAATTTTCTTAGGGGAAATTGTCTTTTCCTAGGTGCCGCGGGAAATTGTCTTTTGCTGAAGGTCGCACGGGCCGTGCGCATCACGCACGACCAGCCCGTGCGTCACACAAACGTCCGAATTTGCTTGACAGGGTCTTCATAAGGGTTGTAGCCCTCTCTCTTAGCTTTTCGTAGCCACTTGAATCAGCTCAATATCAATTTTCTAGAGAGAGTTATGACCAAAATACTAAACCCTGCCAGTGCTGGAAATTCCAGACGCGTTTGGACGTTCCTTGAGATAAATCCCCTCGTTGTTTGATCATCCATGCTTCTTTTGACACACGAATCATTACTATGAATCTAGACTCAATATAATTGGCTTCCAATTGGTGTAATCGCTCGATTCTTGATGCTTCTAAGTCGCAATGCTCGTATTTGTCACAAAATCACTCCAAATATCGTTAAATTCCTACAAAACGAGCAAAGCGCAATACCTTTTCCACAAAGAGCGAATATATACCATTTCATATGAGTTATTGCATGTTTATAAACAATTATAGCCATAAATATGCCCTAAAATACATGCAAAACTCACACTAAACAGACCCCCAAACTTAAACTGTTGACAGTCCCGGTCAACGCTTTATAAACAAGACAAAACACAAATGGGAGTAATGAAAAGTAAATCAAGAATAATGCATCACAATTCATGTCATTTATCCATAGACGTCAAGCAACAAATCAACCAAGCTTCAAATATCTAACACAGAGCACAAGTCAATTAAAACCATGACAAATACTTCAAATCACGCCTCTCATGGATCAAGTGTATACTCTCATGTCTAGAATAATAAGGGACGTGTATTCCTCAAATCATATCAATGTTGAAGAATTACCATAGGCTTTCAAATCGTCTCACATCTCCGCCACTCGATTGTATGCAATTCATAAATCAGAAAGGACTTTGCTTTTGGTTGTAATGAAGGCTCTTTGGTTAAGGTAAGGAAATATGGAGAAAGTGACTCAAACTCAAGCGTATAGACTGGTAAGCACATCATTTTCTCAGTCAACTATACTCATTCAAACAAACATGCTCCCCCAATCACCTTTTGTTCATATCACACCTCTCTTTTCCCCTTTGTTCATACAATTCACTTTCTTTCGCCTTACATCATACTTCTCAGCCTATATGTTCATTTACAACTAACTCACTTATGCAGTTTTTTTTTTTTCATGTTTTTTTTTTCGACTCTTTTGTGAGTATATCCTCCTTTTTCCTCATTTTCTTCTTTTATCCCCATATCCAACATGCACACCATTATCTAAATTCTCGATATCTTCCTATTCAACCTTTATTCAATCCCCTTACTCAATGCTATACGCTCAAGCTTAGGGTAACAGAGATATATCAAGTTAAGGCATGAAATGTGGCTACCAAACAAATCAGGCAATAGGCTCAAATTTGCTAACTAGGGAAATTAAATATCATTAGGTAGGCAAAAGGCTTGAAGGGCTTAACAAAAATGGCCTAAAATCATTTTCATAAATTGCATACAACAGGTGACTTCAACAGAGCTACCAGAGCAAGTTCTAGAATTCATATCAACATGAATGACACACTCAATCAACAAATAAGACTGCATTTAATGAAAGCAGTAAAGGCTGGCTCACATGCTTGCAATTGCGTAATTCAAAGCATATCAACCATGATTTCAGTATTCACATGCTCCATATCATCTATTCTCAACCCGATCAACTCACACTCAACACCCAATTCAAAACAACACAAACTGTTCAGCGAATGCTCCCAAGATCACAACAAGCACACAATAGCGGTCAACTCACTCCCTAAAAACCTAAGAAAGCAGTAAACGTGCTAAAATCATAAATAAGCATCTAATGCAATGCAACCTATATGCTCTAAATGCAACTATATGAATGCAAATTGTTTTTTTCTTTTCGCCACACCCTTCAATCAAAATAACTACCTCTCCCCCCAAACTTGAATGGAATTATATCGCATAGAAGAGAAGATAGAATTTCAAAGAAAAGTGTGGATTGGGAATGTATACCTGAATTCGCGACCTAATAATGCTTTAGCGAACTAACGCACGGGTCGTGCGTGTGCGCACTGGCCGTCCGTGCGTCCCTGCGACTGTCCTTTTTCAGTTTTTAATTTTAAAGAAAAGCAAATAAATCCTAACTAATAAAGGGAAAAACGAAAATTAATACAACAAACCATTGGGTTGCCTCCCAACAAGCGCTTCATTTAACGTCTATAGCTTGACGCATGTAACTCTCATGAATCTGTGCCTCCTTTGAATGCATATATTAGTGCTTTTGGTCATGGTCAAGTGCCAAATTTTCATTGTTTGCACCTAATATTGCATAGTTTGTAAGTCAGCGGCTCTACGATAATCTAGAGGGGGTGAATAGATTATCTCCATCTTTCGATTTCGCCCTCTTTTTGAACCAAATGCTCAAACACAATAATAAAGGTGCGGAATGTAAACAACACACGTCGATTTATAGAGGTTCAACCCACCTAGGGCCTAATCCTCTACCCCCAAAGATATCCGGGATGGATTTCAAAAAGAAAAAGATTTTATTAATTTACCACAAATTAATACAACACCAACTTACAACAACACCTTGAAGAGCACCACACTCTTCTTCAACACCACATTTGAGATTACCACAATCTCACTTGAAGATTACCACAATCTCCAACGGCACCTTGTGAAGATTACCGCAATCTTCAACCTTGAAGAATACCAAATTCTTCAACACCTCAACAAGAAGATTACCACAATCTTCTTACACATAACACCTAGATCACCCAAGTGTGTTCTTACCACAAAAACACTCACAAGGATATCTTGTGTTGAATGATTACCCAAATTCAAGATTACAACTCGATAATTGATAATACAATAGAGTGCAAATGTAATCAAGAAAATCCTAGACCTCAAGAATGTGAAAGTGAATAGCTAGGCAAATTACAACAAGAAATAAGACAATGTAAGAACAAGTGTATTCTTGAGTGTATCTTGTTGTGTTGTAGTTTTCTCTCATGTTATGTTGCTTCAATTCTTCCTCTATTTATAGAAAATGTCTTGTACATGATAGGCTCCTCTTGGGGACATGAATTTCGTAAAAAATTGCAAGACAATTGAAGAAAAGAGTGTTAGAAATCAATCCCACAATTTAGGGAAAAGTTGTCTTTGCACAACGGTTAGAATTTTGTTGTCAAACTTTAGGGCGACCGTCGCAAGACAAATAGACGTTTGAAAATGAGAAAACACATTTACAGGCGACCGGTCGATGGGGGGTTCGGACAGGTCAACCCATCTTGCGCCGGCCGAGCAAGACCAAAAATGAGTCCAGGAAGCTCTGTTTGAAATTGCTCCCAGGCACGGTCGACCACCACCAGTCGACGCCCGGTCGACAGTCGACCACCACGGTCGACACGGTCGACCGGTCGACCACACCGGTCTACCACCCTATTGACCGGTCAACCGGCCTTTTTTAGCAAATAGCTTATTCACTTTTTTCACAACTTTTAGGAATGGGATGCCTATAGGGTGACCAATTGGCCTCAAAACAAAAGTGTTGTCCAATTTTATATCGAAAATAAACTTCAAGAAATACTCAGAAAAATAGTAAAAATATTTTAGACCGATCGAGAGTATTAGGACAACATTTTGGAAACATTGTTTTGGTGTAAAAATACATTAACACAAAATCATCAAAAGTGTTGTCTAATTTATATTGAAAATAAACTTGAAGAAATACTCAGGAAAATATTAAAACCATTTTAAATCATTTAGGAGTATTTGGACAACCTTTAAAAACATTGTTTTGGTATAAAAACAAAATCATCAAAATTATGATAAAACCATTTATCAAACAATCTCCCCCTTTTTGATGATTACAAACCAAAATAATTTTAACGAGGTCGATTTTGAAAACAAAACATTTTCTAGGTTAAAAAGAGTTATTCGTTGTGGCGACAACATTCCATGCAATGTAAACACAAGGATGGGAGTAGAGATATACAAACAAAAATAGCAAAAGCTCCCCCTATCAATATGCACAACAAGAGTAATGTAAAAGCAATCAACACAAGCTAAAAGCTTAGCTTTTACATATTGATCTTAGGTTCAAGAGCTTATAAGCTCCCCCTGTCAACAAAACATCATTAGACAAGTATATAAGTCCATCATACATCAATTGGACTAAGTATAATGCACAACTTATGGCTTTATCAAGCCATAGCTTATAAACTTCTTTTGTTAAGCTTAACTTAGCTTTTATGAGCTAATAAGCTTATAACCTGTTTCTCCCCTTTGGAATCATTAAAAAGAATGTTAGCACGATAAAAACATCATATAATCATATCAAAGTGCACAACTAAAGATATATCGAGCTATTTGAACAATGAAGCTTATAGGCCAAATGGGAGTGAAAAGTCGATCATACGACTTGTAGAAGCTTATGAAAAAATCATTTGATTTGTAAAAACATGATCTCTATAAATATATGAGACTTTTGAAATCGAGAGAATCATGTAGGTGATGAATTTTTCATTGAAAGCGTTTTATCGAACAACTTAAGGCGTCAAAAATTTAAAAGATATATATAGCCCTTGTAAATGAAATTAAGCCAAGTTTTCATCACCAAATGCAATTTAACAAATATCATTCATCAACAATCAATAAGCTCATCACAAAAATATATGAATTTCAAAAAAATACATATAAGCCACAAACTCGAGGGTTCAACCCAATTGAGCTAAAGAGAGTGAAATTCTTACCATTCGGTCGGTAGAGACGAGCAATGATGATGATAGTCGAGCTAGATAATCCCCAAACTATGTAATACATGCAACCAAACACATTTGAAGTGAAATGTGTGTGCAAATGACAAAGGGGACGAAATAGAAGAAAAAGGCGAGAATGCCAAAGTGCGGAAACAGAAAGCAATATATCGAAAAACACACAGACGGGCGACGGTTGGAGGCTGGGCGGCCGGTCGGAGGCTAGGGTGACCGATCGACCTCGGCCCCTTGACCCCATGCTTGCTACTGTTTTTGCGAAGTTTGATCCAAAAATCCGATTTTCGCCCCTAAGTTTTAAAAGCGTGCAAAATGCAAACGAAGACCTCATTCAATATACATTATGTTATAATCAAGCTCGAAATGAGGTAAAATACTCGGTGGTTAATGATTAAAAGTCATGAGTTATCCTTGAAATGAAATTAAACACATCTCAAGTTTTTGTTAAAAACTCAATCCCTTAACGTTTTTGAATCTCAATATGTTTAGTTCGATGATGATGAACTATATTTAGAATAATTTTCTTGGACTTGTTATCCCGAGAAAGGGTTATTTTTAGTTTTAGTACCTCAATTATACCTAGTTTTGAGTTTTGATCCCAAGGTTTGGTTTAATCGGTTTTAGTACCCAATGTTTTGAGTTTTAATCAATTCGGATACCGCCGTTAAATAAGCTGTTAAAACCGGCCGGTTGACTTCTTTGTAGAAGGTTTTCCAAACTTTCGAATGTATCATTTTTGGTACCCTATGTTTCTTGGTTTATCAAATTTGGTCCCTAGATATTTCAATTTTTATTCAAAGGACACGATCTTTTGATACTCGATTCTTTAACTTTGGGCAACGAAAAATGGTATCGAGCCTAGGTTTATTAAGAACTTTTAGTTAAATTTATTATATTTATGTAATTAACAATTGATGAGGAGAAATTACTCGAGATTATGGATCCGGACCGATGTCCGAGATGTACCCCTTACGGGACATATCGTCAAATATTGACGATGTATGCACAAGAACACCTTGACCAGGTTTCATATTGGGAATACCGACATGAAGAAAAGGAGCGGCGGAGAGCCGACGGGAAACCTTAAGGCAATGCAAAATGCGAAAGAGAATATTATAAGCGATTCCGGATGCTTAACGGACCCTATATGTTCACTTGATGAACCTTCAAGAAAGCGGTTCATGAAAATTCTAATCGAACAATGATTCCGATGGAGTACGAGTGGAACGAGATACTTCCCAGACAGATCTAAGATCTCAGAAGATCTTAGAGAAATCGAGAAGAAGCGGTGCGAGAATTATGGCAACCGCCATATTCATTTACAATACAAGTTCTTGGATCGAACAGGATGGAAACGATGGTGAAATATCGAGGAAAACTCTTGAACTCCTTCATGATATTGAGAAATGAGTCAAGAACCTGGAGGGAGGCCAAGTTCATCCAGGGAAGGAAACGTATTGATTTTGGGGCGGTACCCTATTTACACCAAAAGGAAACCAACCGAAGTCATACGAAAAATGACGGATGAGGAAAAGCTCATTGCTCTAATCAAGGAAAATCCATCAAAAATTAAAAAGATGGATATTGAAAAGATGAATCTTAAAGATCTACATGACTGTGAGAATCCTTGGCGGGATTAGGTATTGTAGATTTAAAGATGAACGCAGGTGAGAATCAGCTTTGGTTACCTATGACCCACAAGGTAGACCAATTCCTCCACCACCGCCACCGATTAATCCTAACGTCGAAGAAATACGGGTTCACATCATGGAGCTCGGGACGAGAGGATGCCACATCTTTGGGATTTTACGACCGGGAGTGATCCACTTTCGGGGACGGAGGTCGAAACCCTCTTGCGGGAACTGGACAACCTACCTAGGAAGGCGAATGTTTATCGGACACCTTATGGAAGATCGCACCTTGACCCAATACATCCGTATGGGTTGATGTTAAAACGGACATCCCAGATTTTAAAAAAGAAGTTCTCATTGATGAATGGGCTTGACTATGAGAATTTCAGTGAGAACCCTCGATCTTACAAAGGATTCATTCATTTTACTCCTTGAAATGAGTCTTGAAGGATCGGTGAAGATTGCAGGATATGACCGATCTTGCTAGTACGAAAAGTTCGGTCACATCGGGAATCACTTAAAGGAATTGTCGATGGTATGGCAAAACTATTCAAAATCAATTCATCGGCACGGTTATTTCGAGGATTAGAGGATGAAAAAGAAAGAAATATAAACAAGCCCTCTATAGCCTTGAGTTCTTTGGATATTTGTCATATTGACGAATATATCAAGTTGTTCACCGAATACGGTGGAAATCCAAGATTGAAGAAAAAGAAGCCATGCATGACTATTCTTTGCCAAGATCCCGAGTCCCCCGGAGAGAAATGCTTATCGGGAATACAAGGGTGGAGTCAAGTAGAAAGCGTGGCGAGAAAAATGTCTTTCCTAAATGCCAAGTTATCGAATGGTGCTATCAAGCGACTCTGCACACAGGAATTACAAGAGATTAAGAGGAATTAACAAAGAAGTTCCTCTATGTTGCGTGGATAATGATATCCCGCTTGAGTTGTGGGAGGTCAACTAAGGCGGCACAAGAAGAAGAAGGAGAGAAGCCATCCATACCGCCGAGGAAGCAACAACAAAGCGGGTCTTCATGGAGACCTAGAAGGTTCTGGGTCAAAACAAAAAGCCCGAAGTTATAAATCGGGACAAAGACCAGCACCAAGCGGGAGTAGAGCCTCATCATCGGGTTCTAATCAAGCAAGTACAGAAATCCGGGAGAAGAACTTTCGGGCGTGCTCACACTAGAGCTAATGAAAGTTTCAAAAGGCGCAATTCTTGGACATTGAACAAGAGGGCATATCTCAGCGGATTGCCCGGACAATCAAAACGAGGAGTCGAGACGGTTCGAGGCCACACGAGAAATTGAAGAAGCATGTCATTATCGGGATTTAATACGGTGTATCAATTCGAGGATATTCCCTCGGATGAAAGCATCTATGAAGAAGAGATCTATTTCGATGATGGAAGTGACTCGGCTCGAGAATCAGTGAAGAAGAAATTCTTGACAGACGATCGGGAGGATATGTCGATTCCTCTCTCACACGGCGGTTTCTCATAAAACTCTTATGAGAATCATGAAGGAAGATCAAAGCTTCAAGTCTATGATGGATTTACAATTGGAGCTATGGAAAAAGCATTGGATAAAATTGGGTTTCGTAACAGAGAAAACACCAAATTATCCACAGGTAACAACCGGAGAATTTGCTATTAGATGGAGTTTACCGAGAACCTGATCGAGATGCGGTTGGTCCCTATTAGAGAAATACAAGAGATCAAAAGCAAAGTTAAAAGAGAAGTTGCAAATACACTCTCATGGATTCGTATCGGAGCCATAAGAGTAATTATTAAAGCAACATTCAAAGAAGGAATAGATTCACCTCTTAATCTTGATGTCTTTGACAAGCGAATCTCGCATCTCAAGGATTCATGCCTTGGAGCGATTCTGAAATTTGTATGCGGGGAAATTGGCATTTAATGTCTATCCTAGAATTGCATACAATTTGGGAGATCGAGACTTCAAGGTAGAGTCCTAACCCTTCATCAAGATTTCAAAAGAGTCGATTTGATGAAAGAAGGAAAACAGGCCTTACTCGATCACATACAAGATTTCCTATGCTCTCTCGAATACCCATCATTAAGTATTCTTGAGAAAGGAATTTATTGAAGTCCCAAGAATCTTTGAGGACTTTGCCAGGGTGGTGTTACGAGAAATCATTGAATCTCCAACTATTAAGGAGATTGATATGATAATTCAAGATCAACCAGTCTTCAACAAAAGTCGGAGTCTCGAGTTGAGCACAGAAGGATGTCTTTCGGAAGACGAGAATGGTGAGTAGCGGTAGTTGGGAAGAAAGGAGACCAAATACGATTCGGCGCATCCCGATGTTTTTAAAACAATGGAGAGAGCTGAAATGTCCGAAAGGATAGCGAGAGGTTGATGTAATATTCGACATCACTCAAAAGGATAACATTTTTCCTTGTGATGTTTTATATTATCTCCAACAACCAATCGTTGGAAGGTATCAAAGAAGCACGAAGATAGGAGAAATTGAGCTTACTATCACGGGAGTTGCGGGAAAGGTCCCGAACAATTATCTTTGGGAATTGAATTTCTTGAGGAACATAAACCTTGGGAAAGATTACAAGACGGAATGGAGTTCACGCCAGTGGCTAATAAAAGATATAGAATCGATGACCACTAGTCCATTCTCCATATACATTTCTATTGGAATGTTATATCTTTGAATCTGAGCCGATTATTTCGCCGCCTATATTGATTCAGTGCGGAATATGTCTTTGCAAAGTCGGATGTTTTTCCTAAAGAAATTGGAGAAGATTTACCAGCCATTGCGGGAAGAGATTTCTCTAAAAGGATTCTTATCCTTAACGAGGAATTAAACAAGCGAGAAATAATGATCGGAGGAGCGGCGTGACCACGTGGTACAAAGTAAAGACGCCACCAATCTATTTCCATGATACAGTGCGAGATATTTTTGGGAAACAATTTCCTACAAACATTCAAGTGGTTCACACAAGAGAACGAGACGAGAAGACTTATTTTCACAACCTTATGTGATCATAAGATAATTGTCCGAGAGGCTCGGGGAAGCATTTTTTAGAAAAATGCCCATTAATTTTCGCGGCAAAGCGTGGTGATGAAGCCAACCGCAATCCAAAAATGGCGGATCGAAGGAAATTTGGTGAAGCTTTATTATCCTATAGACAATTTGGTTCCATCCGAAGGATCGGAAGATATGGGATAATAACTTGTATTCATTGAGTACAAGGAGAAGAGCGAGTCACTCGAAGCCATTGCGGAATTATGGATGAGTCTAATGGAGAATCCACGAGTGATGTAACCATAGAGGAACAAATATCACTCGAGGATATCAAGAAAGAAGATCAAAGGAATTACAATGAAGATCCTTTGGCTTGGTGGGATAAAACGAGCTTAAAGCTTCCTTAAAGGTTAAACCTGGAAAGGAGTACGAGTTCGTAAGATTCAAACCAATCCTTATGAACCAGGAAGATCGTAAGGATATGCAAAAGATACTTAAGGAACATCTTGACCTTAAGTTAATTTCACCAGGAGTTTCTCCATACGCAAATGATCCAGGTTTCTTAGTCGAAATCATGGAGAAATCAAAAGAGGAAAGCCAAGACTTGTTATTAATTACAAAGGGATTAATAACATTTTGGAGTTCGACGGATACTATATCCCAAGCGAGAGAACATCCGGTTAATCGTATCAAAGGTGCCAAGATATTCTCAAAGTTCGATTGCAAGTCCGGATTCTACCGCAGATTAAGATGGAGGAAAAAAGTAAGAAGTTTCTGACTTTCTCTACACCACGGGGACACTATATTTGGAGCGTGATGCCATGGGATTACCTAACGCACCTCGGATATATCAAAGAAAGATGGATAATCTTTTCAAAGATTATTTAGTTTCATGTTCGTATATATCGCGACATTCTAATCGCATCAAAGAACATGAAGGAGCATCTCAAACATTTGGAAATATTTTGAGATGTTTGTCACAAAGAAGGATTAGTGCTTTCGGAAAAGAAGGCGGTAAGTGCGACAAGATAGATTGAATTCCTCGGAATTGAAATCGATGAATGCGGGAATTATTCTCTGAGAATCATATTGTGGAAAAATACGGGGATTTCGGATACCTTTGGAAGATAAGAAGCATCTTGAGTTTTCTTGGAGTTGTTATTTTTTGCGGGATGTTCATTAACAATCGGCATATTACGGGAAGGTGTTTAGCCCATTGCTTAAAAAAAGATGCGATATTCAAATGGGAAGATGAACATCAAGTAGGAATTAAGCAACTAAAAGAAGTTTGTAAAAAGCTTCCAAAGCTTGCGATTCCCCAAGACGAGACAATTGGTTACGCACCACGAGATGCGGTGATGATTGGTGGGCGGCGGTTCTTACGAAAGTCACACCAAACGAGAAAGTGCCATGTAGATACTACGGTAGTTTATTCACCCCTAGTGAAGCAACTTCGGTGGCATATTAACGAGAAAGAATTATTTGCGATCAAAAGAAAGGCTTTTAAAAAATGGCCTCTATTTTTCTTGGCTAAAAGTTTACTTTAAAAATTGATAATTCAAGTGTCAAGGCTTTTACGAAAAACAAAATTGAATCAAAACCGAGAAAAGGCTCGATTACTTAGATGGTAAGTTGAATGTCAATATTATGATTATGATATTGTCATTATAAAATCTCATGAAAATATTCTTGCGATTTCTTGACACGAGATGGAAGGACAGCGTTGACGAGGTCCTTAAACGAGTAAGAAATCTCGGGAAAACCTAGAGAGTCTAGAAGCGAGATTTTGGGGCGTTATGTCTCAATACGAGAAGTTCTTTGCCGGCGACTTCAACAGTGACAACTGCTGTTTCTAGTCAAATACGAGCATGCCGGTTCGCTCGAGGACAATTGTTCTTAGCGGCGCAAGGAAGGCCTCTCTTCCAGCCGCATCTCTACGGTGCAAAAGGGGCCGAGAGAGTACGGGGCTCTAACCCGGAGGTTATGGATTCAAGTACCATAATCACAAGTGTTGCGGGTGATGCATCCCCGAGGGTGTACAAAGCTGAAACGAATGTTGAAGCTCGGTGTCACAACCCGAGTCTTCAAGTCAACCCAGCACCTCTAGGGTAAAAGAGGAGAGTTGAATCTTAGCCCACGGACAGGCAAATCTAAGGTTCAAGCGACGAGAATAAGATTTCTCCTATGCGGGTATATCGGCGGCAATGGGAGAAACTAGTTACAAGACAAGGTATTAACCCGGAGAAAACAATGGTTGATATCTCGGAAAGTATCCCGAGTTTGGATGAAACCAGGAAGTCATCCAAATGAAGTACGAGGAATGGTATACTTTTGGAGCTTTAGCTTCAATCTATACCGTGTCACTAGGATTCCCGGGAAATTTCAAAATTACCGAAATGGATTGGGAAAGCGGTTTGAGACCTGGGCCAATAATCCACACTTGGCGGAGGAGATATTTGGAATTGTATTTTATCGGTGCAGCTCTGAACCAAATGAAGAAAGGCTTTAATGAAGCTTTTCATTTCATCAAGCTAAGAAGACCGGATGGAAATGCTTTAAAATATATTAAGCGGCTTCAGGAAGAAGGTCGATGATAGTAGGAGCATTTTCAAGACGAAGCTTCTACCGGAGGACGAGCATGGGGTCTTTGGGTTTGTCTAATGAAATGGACAAAGTCAAATATCCATTCAAGTTCTTCCAGTCGGCGAATGGATCTTTCCTTTTGAATTCGATGTTGGATCAACCACGGGGTTTGCGAGAAGAACTCTTCGAGACCAAAAGAAGAATTCTCTGGGAAAACAAGATTAGGCAAGCAAAGAAACTTACCGGAAATTCGTAACATGGCGCATGTTGGCGGTTGGGTCGACCGGATGTCAAGCATGCCCCCGAACAAAAGGAACCCGAGTTTGGGAAAAGATTCCAACCCAAACCCGACCGACAAGATCATCATGCACTGAAAGGATAAGGGCACAGCTCACAAGACGCGTTATCCTCGGGGACCACGTAAACCAAATTTTTGAAAGATTCCCCGACAAACATCACATGGGCCGAGTCACGCGGAGAAAAAGAAAAAACGGTGGCGAGGCAATAATGTGGGATATGACGAAGTGATGACGTCATATATATCAAAGCAAGATTTGAAGTCCGCCTTTGAAGTCCGGACTTACCTCTATAAAATGCGAGGATTTGAAGGAAGCGAGGAGATCGAACATTTCCTTAGTTTTCTTACAATAAAATCACGAGTGAAAATTTGTAATAAGTTTGAGTGTTTAGTTTTAAATTTATGTATTTTCGAGTGCAAGCCTCAATAATGAGAGGCTAAACAAGTTTTCTCCTCCCAAAAGGAGATTACTAATGTAATAAATTTTTCTTTAAGTTCTTAATAAAATAAAGGCTTTTGTTCAACATGTGTTCATAGTGTTCTATTGATCTATCCCTTTGAAGAATACTTTTACGCCCGGAGTAGGAAACGAACCAAGCTTGTCTTTGGCAGTCTTTGAAGCGGGTCGGATAACTGCGAGATCATCTTCCCGAGGGTGAGGTTGAAGCAGTGAGGATTTGTTTGTCAAACGATCGGGCGATAATTTTCCGGTGGCGTTGCGAACCACTTAACCCCAGCGGTGTTTCGGTCAAAAGAGGTATGAATTTTAAGGGATCTATTAATTTTACGGAAGCATGTTGGGCACTGATATGGTCGTAATGGACTATTTCCATTATTGTAGCCGAAGTAAAGTATGGGTCTTTGGAAGAGATTATTCATAAAACATTAGGGTCTCTTTGAAATTGAAAGGTTGTTCTAAGAAGGAAACTGCTATAACGAGGTTAAACTATTAGAGTTAACGAGAGAGTTAACGGAAAGGTACCAAATATGATTAATTTTGTGAACATTAGGTACCAATCTTGATTAGGTTGAAAACAGGGGTATCAAAAGTGAAATTAAGGTATAGATTGGGTATGAAAAATGAAATTATCCCTCGAGAAATGAGAACATTTTAAAGCTTTGGATACACAAGTCATACGAAGAAGTGCCTTTCAAATATTTGAAAATTTCTTTTAACGGCACTTTAATGAGATTCGTTGGGATAGTTTTTGAAGTCGAGCATATAGACATAAAGCATATGGAATGACGAGTCTATAGAAATAATACAAGAAAACATACCTCGAATTTGTTTGTCAATCGATATGTCTTTCTCAACCTTTGTTAATCTCTACATTGGTAGGCATAGAGGTTGAGTTGGTTCTTCTTTCTTCAATGCTTAACTCCTTCAAGAGTTCTTTTGAAATATAACCGTTTTCTTGGCATTGAGTAATTTGAATTCCAATGATCAAATTTGAGCTTCCCTCATCATGATCTTCTTAGGTTCACCTTGCATTGACTTGGAAAAAATATCTTGCACAAATATTTATTAGTAGCACCATAAATATTATCATCATAAATTTGCACAAGTAAACAACCTTGCCCTTTTTCAAAACAAGAAGTGTACTATCAACTTTACCTTTTGTAAAATCATTTTGCAAAAATAGCTAAGTCTATCAACCGTACAAGGCCTTTTATAAAAAATCATTTGGCCTAGAAAAATTTTAAACCCCGGAGGTTGTTTTACATAGACTTCTTCTTGAATAAAACCATTGAGAAAATTGGATTTAACATCCATTTGGTAAAGCTTGAAATTTTCTTAAAATAAGAATGGGCAAGTAAAATGCAAATAACTTCTAAAAGAGCTATGAGTGCAAATATTACATCAAAATCATTACCTTCTTCTTGAAAATACCTTCGAGCTACTAACCTTGCCTTAGTTCGACCAATGTTGCCTTAGTCATCGAGTTTGTTACGGAATACCCTTTTTGTCTTCTTCATTACTATCATCATAGGGCATCCAATTGATCTAAGGTGTTCATAATAGAACATTTACATCCAAATATTTTGAGGTAACTAATATTTGGAGTACTTCATTTCCTATCTACACAACTTAACAAACTCATTAACGGCATCGCTTATATAAGCAAGAAAAAAATAGCCCAAGTGTAAAAACATGCCTCAATCATCAATCACAAAATATCTTGCAAAAGAGCATAGTAGGAATAGACACTATATATATATATATATATATATATATATATATATATATAGACCATGAAGCAAGAAACACATACTATGCATTTAGAAGATCATCAAGAGTCTAATAAATCATGCAAGTTCAAATAAGCTTAAGAAAGCTACAAAAGGTCTCTTTTTGAAATTTGAAAATCCGATAGCATATAGTTGAGACCTCATTTAAAAGAAGTATTTGAACAAGAGTAGACAAAGCAAATATGTGCAATCAAATATCGAATAGTGCCTTTCAAAAAATCTAAAAATCCTCTTAATGGCACTTGTATGAAATACTATGAAAAACAAGCACATAGGCACATGGCAATACATATATCGAGTCTATAAGAGTAAGAAAAACACAAGTAAACGTGCCTCGATAATTAATGTCTTTCTTGACAAATAATGACATAAATGGCCATATGTGAAAATATATAGATCCTACACAATTCTTAAAACAAGTAGCACAAATCATAATGATAAAAGTGTAGGCTAAAAGATATCACAAGTAAGCTCATGCCATAAAAATCCCTAAGAGATGATAACAGACTTTAGTCTACAAAAGTGCACAAGAGTTTTAAAAACATCATATAAGGTCTTCTTTTTCAAAAATATTTTAAAAGCACAAATATATATTGAAGACCTTAATAAAAAAATAAATACTTGAAAACTCATTTTGCACTTAATACACAAATAAGAGCATGCATAATAACAAAATAAAATGCATATTTAACTAGGGAGATACGGGTTACCAATTACGCCATTTCCATGGGTTGTGCCGTTCCCATTTTTGATGGTATCTTCCCTTTTGAAAATCTTCTTGTTGATGATAGTTTCTCCAATTGCTCCATTTCCAAGCATTGTGGTCTTCCCATTTTGAAAGTGTCTTTGTCTTGGAAAATCATCTTGTTGATGATGTTTTTGCCATTTCAAGGATTGTGTTCTTCCCATTTTGATTATATCCTCTTCTTTGAAATTGGCTTTGTCGAAAATAGTTTCTCCTTCTTTGATCAAATGAAACGGTCATTTGATGTCTTTTGGCGAAATAAATTTTCTTCGATCATTATTTCGACGGGTACCTAATATGACATTGTTTTGTGGTACCCTCATGTGTTTGGGTCCTTTGGGATTAGTCTTGAGACTTTTAGGTCTCCAACAATAATTAGAGCTATTTCTAGCCCGACAAGTATATCTTAGTATGACCCTTTTTACCGCAATAAAAGCATGTAATAATTCTAGGAGCATAATGACCAACGTGCTTAGAGACTTGATTCTTTTTCATCCGATTGACACCCTTAGGCTTATGATCAAGTTCTAGTTTTGAATTATCACAACAATCAACAATATTGGTCATTTTATCGGCACTCAAGTTGGATTTAGATAAATCATTTTTCAAGCAATTTATATCCTCAACAAGAGTACAATTTTCTTTCTCAAGGTTTCTAACCTTGTCAAGAGTGATGGTGTGAGCACATGATAGTGATTCATAGGAAGTAAATAAACTATCCTTATCATTTTTTAAAACAATGAATTCCTTTTTCAAATATTTGTATTTAACAAGTAAGTTTTGGAATTCATCTTGTAGTTCATCAAAATCATTTTGCAAATCACTATAATCATTATCATTGTATTTGATGTTATATCCATTTGTGAAGTAGATGCTTTTGAGTTGCTCCTTTCATTTGCATACACTTCATAGATGGCTTTTAATTTTGCCATACTTCATGTGCCGATCGAATACCTACAACATGATCAAATTCCAAAGTAGTAAGTGAACAATACAAAATACTAAGAGCTTTACCATTTAAGGAGATGATTTTTCTTCTCTTCATCATTGAGCTCTTTGAAGCCTTTAGAGGTGTGTGGTGTATTCTTCGTTGGAATGGATTCTCCATTTATGACGGTGTTCCAAATATCAAACCCGCAACCCTTGTAAATAGCATTCCATTCTTTCTTTCCAAAATATAAAATTTTTGGAATCAAACCGAGGTGGCTTGGTGGTGGAGGTGCCGGAAAGATGAGCTTCGTTAAATGGCCGACGATCGTTTCTCTTCACTCGCGATGTGAACGAGCTTGCCAAAAATTTGGCTCGATACCACTTGTAAGTCCAAGCGGCTACAATAATCTAGAGGGGGTGAATAGATTATCTCCATCTTTCGATTTCGCCCTCTTTTTCGAACCAAATGCTCAAACACAATAATAAAGGTGCGGAATGTAAACAACACACGTCGATTTATAGAGGTTCAACCCACCTAGGGCCTAATCCTCTACCACCCCAAGATATCCGGATGGATTTCAAAAAAGAAAAAGATTTTATTAATTTACCACAAAATAATACAACACCAACTTACAACAACACCTTGAAGAGCACCACACTCTTCTTCAACACCACATTTGAGATTACCACAATCTCACTTGAAGATTACCACAATCTCCACGGCACCTTGTGAAGATTACCACAATCTTCAACCTTGAAGAATACCAAATTCTTCAACACCTCAACAAGAAGATTACCACAATCTTCTTACACCTAACACCTAGATCACCCAAGTGTGTTGTTCTTACCACAAGAACACTCACAAGGATATCTTATGTTGAATGATTACCCAAATTCAAGATTACAACTCGATAATTGATAATACAATAGAGTGCAAGTGTAATCAAGAAAAGCCTAGACCTCAAGAATGTGAAAGTGAATAGCTAGGCAAATTACAACAAGAAATAAGGCAAATGTAAGAACAAGTATATTCTTAAGTGTATCTTGTTGTGTTGTAGTTTTCTCTCATGTTGTGTTGCTTCAATTCTTCCTCTATTTATAGAAGATGTCTTGTACATGATAGGCTCCTCTTGGGGACATGAATTTACGTAAAACATTGCAAGACAATTGAAGAAAAGAGTCATTAGAAATCAATCCCACAATTTAGGGAAAAGTCACTGCCGCACAACGGTTAGAATTTTCTGTCAAACTTTAGGGCGACCGATCGCACACAAATAGACGCGTTTGAAAATGAGAAAACACATTTACACAGGCGGCCGGTCGGCGGGGGTTCGACAGGTCGACCCCATGCCACTTGATCGAGTCAAGACCAAAAAACGAGTCCAGGAAGCTCTGTTTGAAATTGCTCCCATTCACGGTCGACCCCGGTCGATTTGGTCGACCACCACCGGTCGACGCCCGGTCGACCGGTTGACCACACCGGTCTACCACCCTGTTGACCGTCAACCACCTTTTTTTTTTTAGCAAATAGCTTATTCTTGCTTTTTCACAACTTTTAGGTAGGATGCCTATAGGGTGACCGATTGGCCTCAAAACAAAAGTGTTGTCCAATTTTATATCGAAAATAAACTTCAAGAAATACTCGAAAAATAGTAAAAATATTTTAGACCGATCGGGAGTATTAGGACAACATTTTAGAAACAATGTTTTGGTGTAAAAATACATTAACACAAAATCATCAAAAGTGTTGTCCAATTTATATCGAAAATAAACTTGAAGAAATACTCAGGAAAATATTAAAACCATTTTAAATCATTTAGGAGTATTTGGACAACCTTTAAAAACATTGTTTTGGTATAAAAACAAAATCATCAAAATTATGATAAAATCATTTATCAAACATAGTTGGGATTTCCAAGCAAGGATTGGAGTCCTGGTTTTGGAACTTTTTGATTTGAGTTACGCGCATGTTGTCCGTGCGCGTACGCATAGTCTGTGTTCGTCTCATTCTGGAATAGTTTTCTTATGGCATCTCGCACGCGCTGCCCAGGCGTACACGTACGGTTTTGTGTGTTCCTTGTCTGTTTTTGTTCCTTTTTGGTACCACACGGGTTGAAAGTGCATAGACACACAGTCCGTGTTTGGTCCCGAATTTTCTTGCTTTTCCAGGATCTTCGACTCCTCGTGTTTGGTACCACTCCTTAGATGACTGGCACTACATTGTTCCTTCGGGTTGACTTGTGTTGCTCGGAAACTAGCCCTTTTGATGTTGTTCACCAACGATCGTGGCTAATTGGCAAGTGTACGGTGTAGTTTATAGAATAGGGTTAGCAAGGTCGAATCCTGGGACTAATAAATTATTGTACTAAGTACTTGATTATAATAGCCTTATTTTTATCCAGGCGATCGAAGGTTGAAGGATTGGTTTTGTAAAACTAAAACGAGAATTTATCCTAAAATAAACAAAGTAAAGAGTGATTAAAAGATCAAGAAGATGAATGGATTCTGGGTTATGATTTCAGTTAATATCCCTTTTTATTATCAGATTAATCAAACCAAAGTTATACGTATTCTTCCCTATAGTTTAATCACAAAAGTAATTTAACCTCTCTCTCGAGATGCATGTAAAAGCGTTGATTGGAATATCTATGCTAGCACAAATCATAATGATATAGATCCTACACAATTCTTAAACCAAATCTAAAGCACAAATCATAATGATAAAAGTGTAGGCTAAAAGATATCACAAGTAAGCTCATGCCATAAAAATCCATAAGAGATGATAATGGACTTTAGTCTACAAAAGTGCACAAGAGTTTTAAAAACATCATATAAGGTCTTCTTTTTCAAAAATATTTTAACAAAGACAAATATATATTGAAGACCTTAATAAAAAAAAAAAATAAATACTTGAAAACTCATTTTGCATTTAATACACAAATAAGAGCATGCATAATAACAAAATAAAATGCATATTTAACTAGGGAGATACGGGTTACCAATTACGCCATTTCCATGGGTTGTGCCGTTCCCATTTTTGATGGTATCTTCCCTTTTTGAAAATCTTCTTGTTGATGATAGTTTCTCCAATTGCTCCATTTCCAAGCATTGTGGTCTTCCCATTTTGAAAGTGTCTTTGTCTTGGAAAATCATCTTGTTGATGATGTTTTTGCCATTTCAAGGATTGTGTTCTTCCCATTTTTGATTATATCCTCTTCTTGGAAATTGGCTTTTGTCGAAAATAGTTTCTCCTTCATTGATCAAATGAAACGGTCATTTGATGTCTTTTTGGCGAAATAAATTTTCTTCGATCATTATTTCGCGGGTACCTAATATGACATTGTTTTGTGGTACCCTCATGTGTTTGGGTCCTTTGGGATTAGTCTTGAGACTTTTAGGTCTCCAACAATAATTAGAGCTATTTCTAGCCCGACAAGTATATACCGTATGACCCTTTTACCGCAATAAAAGCATGTAATAATTCTAGGAGCATAATGACCAACGTGCTTAGAGACTTGATTCTTTTTCATCCGATTGACACCCTTAGGCTTATGATCAAGTTCTAGTTTGAATTATCACAACAATCAACAATATTGGTCATTTTATCGGACTCAAGTTGGATTTAGATAAATCATTTTTCAAGCAATTTATATCCTCAACAAGAGTACAATTTTCTTTCTCAAGGTTTCTAACCTTGTCAAGAGTGATGGTGTGAGCACATGATAGTGATTCATAGGAAGTAAATAAACTATCCTTATCATTTTTTAAAACACTGAATTCCTTTTTCAAATATTTGTATTTAACAAGTAAGTTTTGGAATTCATCTTGTAGTTCATCAAAATCATTTTGCAAATCACTATAATCATTATCATAGGAAGTAGAGGTTTAGAACTTACCTCGTTTTCTTCTTTGATGCCTATGAGGCATTGTTCAACTTCTTCATCATGGGAGGTTGCAGAAGGCTCATCCCATGTTGTTGGATTTGATGTTATATCCATTTGTGAAGTAGATGCTTTTGAGTTGCTCCTTTCATTTGCATACACTTCATAGATGGCTTTTAATTTTGCCATACTTCATGTGCCGATCGAATACCTACAACATGATCAAATTCCAAAGTAGTAAGTGAACAATACAAAATACTAAGAGCTTTACCATTTAAGGAGATGATTTTCTTCTCTTCATCATTAAGCTCTTTGAAGCCTTTAGAGGTGTGTGGTGTATTCTTCGTTGGAATGGATTCTCCATTTATGACGGTGTTCCAAATATCAAACCCGCAACCTTGTAAATAGCATTCCATTCTTTCTTTCCAAAATATAAAATTTTTGGAATCAAACCGAGGTGGCTTGGTGGTGGAGGTGCCTTAGGAAAGATGAGCTTCGTTCAGAGCCGACGATCGTTTTTCTCTTCACTCGCGATGTGAAACGAGCTTGCCAAAAATTTGGCTCGATACCACTTGTAAGTCCAAGCGGCTACAATAATCTAGAGGGGGTGAATAGATTATCTCCATCTTTCGATTTTGCCTCTTTTTTCGAACCAAATGCTCAAACACAATAATAAAGGTGCGGAATGTAAACAACACACGTCGATTTATAGAGGTTCAACCCACCTAGGGCCTAATCCTCTACCACCCCAAAGATATCCGGGATGGATTTCAAAAAGAAAAAGATTTTATTAATTTACCACAAAATAATACAACACCAACTTACAACAACACCTTGAAGAGCACCACACTCTTCTTCAACACCACCTTTGAGATTACCACAATCTCACTCTTTGAAGATTACCACAATCTCCAACGGCACCTTGTGAAGATTACCACAATCTTCAACCTTGAAGAATACCAAATTCTTCAACACCTCAACAAGAAGATTACCACAATCTTCTTACACCTAACACCTAGATCACCCAAGTGTGTTCTTACCACAAGAACACTCACAAGGATATCTTATGTTGAATGATTACCCAAATTCAAGATTACAACTCGATAATTGATAATACAATAGAGTGCAAGTGTAATCAAGAAAAGCCTAGACCTCAAGAATGTGAAAGTGAATAGCTAGGCAAATTACAACAAGAAATAAGACAATGTAAGAACAAGTATATTCTTAAGTGTATCTTGTTGTGTTGTAGTTTTCTCTCATGTTGTGTTGCTTCAATTCTTCCTCTATTTATAGAAGATGTCTTGTACATGATAGGCTCCTCTTGGGGACATGAATTCTGTAAAACATTGCAAGACAATTGAAGAAAAGAGTCATTGTTAGAAATCAATCCCACAATTTAGGGAAAAGGCATCTGCTTTGCTGTGACAACGGTTAGAATTTTGTTGTCAAACTTTAGACGGCGACATCGCACACAAATAGACGTTTGAAAATGAGAAAACACATTTACAGGCGGCCGGTCGACAGGGGGTTCGGTCGACCCCATCTTTGACGCGATCGAGCAAGACCAAAAACGAGTCCGGAAGCTGTTTGCAAATTGCTCCCATTCACCGGTCGACCCCGGTCGACCGTCGACCACCACCGGTCGACGCCCGATCGACGGGTCGACCACACCGTCAACCGGTCAACCAGCCTTTTTTCAGCAAATAGCTTATTCACTGTTTTTCACAACTTTTAGGTACGGGATGCCCTATAGGGTGACCGATTGGCCTCAAAACAAAAGTGTTGTCCAATTTTATATCGAAAATAAACTTCAAGAAATACTCCGAAAAATAGTAAAAATATTTTAGACCGATCGGGAGTATTAGGACAACATTTTAGAAACATTGTTTTGGTGTAAAAATACATTAACACAAAATCATCAAAAGTGTTGTCCAATTTATATCGAAAATAAACTTGAAGAAATACTCCGGAAAATATTAAAACCATTTTAAATCATTTAGGAGTATTTGGACAACCTTTAAAAACATTGTTTTGGTATAAAAACAAAATCATCAAAATTATGATAAAATCATTTATCAAACATAGTTGGGATTTCCAAGCAAGGATTGGAGTCCTGGTTTTGGAACTTTTTGATTTGGGTTACGCGCATGTTGTCCGTGCGCGTACGCATAGTCTGTGTTCGTCTCATTCTGGAATAGTTTTCTTATGGCATCTCGCACGCGCTGCCCAGGCGTACACGTACGGTTTGTGTGTTCCTTGTCCTGTTTTTGTTCCTTTTTGGTACCACACACGGGTTGAAAGTGCATAGACACACAGTCCGTGTTTGGTCCCGAATTTTCTTGCTTTTCCAGGATCTTCGACTCCTCGTGTTTGGTACCACTCCTTAGATGACTGGCACTACATTGTTCCTTCGGGTTGACTTCAGTGTTGCTCGGAAACTAGCCCTTTTGATGTTGTTCACCAACGATCGTGGCTAATTGGCAAGTGTACGGTGTAGTTTATAGAATAGGGTTAGCAAGGTCGAATCCACAGGGACTAATAAATTATTGTACTAAGTACTTGATTATAATAGCCTTATTTTTATCCAGACGATCGAAGGTTGAAGGATTGGTTTTGTAAAACTAAAACGAGAATTTATCCTAAAATAAACAAAGTAAAGAGTGATTAAAAGATCAAGAAGATGAATGGATTCCTGGGTTATGATTTCAGTTAATATCCCTTTTTATTATCAGATTAATCAAACCAAAGTTATACGTATTCTTCCCTATAGAATAATCACAAAAGTAATTTAACCTCTCTCTCGAGATGCATGTAAAAGCGTTGATTGGAATATCTATGCTAGCATCTCTACTCAACATGAGATATCCAACTCCCAAAAGCATATAAGATTAAATATCCTCACAAATATTCACAGACTTCTCAATCATGCAAATATTCATGTCAAGTACTCACAGATCTAGTATTGAAACTCATCTGTTCGAATTATGAATCAATACATCAAACAAGTTAAACAAAAGGCCTTTTGATAAAACAAGATTTAAAACAAAGTACTCGAATAGGGTTGAAAACAATAACTTCAATTGTCATTAATCATCAAATAAAAGTATCCATTAACCTACTCCCAAACAGGGAATCACAAGATGTTTAGCCAGACATAGAAAACAAATAATTCATAGACAAACTATCCATGTTCATGTCTAACTAATTGAAAATAAAGATACTATGGAATGCGAAGACTGGGACATCGATGATCTCTCTATCTATCTTCAATCCTCAAGCGTGTTGTTGTTGCGTTGATCGATTTCTCCAATTCTCGGTGGAAAATTACTCTTTTCTGTGTTCTAGAGCAAAAGTCGGCGTTTTCGTTTGTGGCCGCCTCCTCTCTATTTATACTTCATTTGGGTCAAAACCTAGTTCAAAAATCTGTCAAACTCTATTTGTCTTTTGCGCTAGCGCACGCCCAGCCGTCTAGGTGCCGCAGAAATTGTCTTTTTCTTTGGAAGGTCGACGGCCGTGTGCATCACGCACGACCAGCCCGTGCGTCACACAAACGCCCCTGATTTGCTTATGGGATCTTCATAAGAGTTGTAGCCCTCTCTCTTAGCTTTCCGTAGCCACTTGAATCAGCTCAATATCTATTTTGTAGAGAGCTTTATGGCCAAAATACTAAACCGCCAAGATCTTGGAAATTCCAGGACGCGTTTGGGCGTTCCTTGAGATAAATCCCCTCGTTATTTTATCATACATGCTTCTTTTGACACACGAATCATTACTATGACTCTATTCTCAATATAATTAGCTTCCAATTGGGTGTAATTGCTCGATTCTTGATGCTTCTAAGTCGCAATGCTCATATTTGTCACAAAATCACTCCAAATATCGTTAAATTCCTACAAAACGAGCAAAGTGTAATACCTTTTCCACAAAGAGTGAATATATACCATTTCATATGAGTTATTGCATGTTTATAAATAATTATTGCCATAAATATGCCCTAAAATACATGCAAAACGCACACTAAACAATAACAGAAATAAAGATAAACTAATCAATTGTAATTGAAAACAGTCAATAAATTGATTCAGTTTGAATGAATAGTCACATTTATATATCAAATAAATGACAGAACCACATCATAGAAATCAAAATTATTCGAGCAAAATATTGGCCTCAATTTATTATGTTTTTTTGTTGTTGTAAAATCAGAAAAAAAAAACATCTTATATAAATTGATAGGCTATCTTTTTATTGTCTTAAGCATAAAAAAATTTATTTTATTCATTTTATCTTTGTCGGTGAGCGTCTTTCAATGTAGCATAAAATTTATAACACAATTCACAAAAGTATAATGCATGTATTTGAATGCTTAAAATGTTAAAAATAAATATCTTTATAAATTTAAATCTTCGACCTAATATTAAATCAGTTTACCAGATGATGAATTTGATGTAGAAAAATGTCAATATATACATTTGAGCATTTGATTAAAGGATTATTATTATCCTTATATAGAATTTTATATATGAATGTTTAGAATTTTACTTTTGAACTCTAAAGAAGGGAATAAATATAACTTTTCAAATCTGACTCAAATTATTGTACTTTTTTGTCTCTTGATATTTCATCGCAACTTTTTTATTTATTAATTGTATGTATCTATTTTTTTATTTATAGATAGAATTTTATTTAACAAAATAAAATATAATATGAAAAACAAATAAGAAAAAAGGTTAAAAGTAAAGAGGATTAAAAACTGGCATGTCCGTCATAGTAAAATTTAGAAGAAAAACATGAAAATGCTATTTAGATCTTTGTTAATTTAACATTTACGATAAAATCTAGTTGCACTTGGAAAATATACATTTTAAAAATTAAATTGTTAAAGGGAGGGACATGTTTTAAAATGCATAAGTATGAGAACAACGTCTGACCAAAATTTAAATTATTACTTTAATAATACATATATATGTACACTACAAAATGTGAGATCAAAATCATAATTATTTTTTTATATATAAAATTTAAAGTATAGTGCTTATATCTTCAAAGAGACTAAAGATTTAAAGGTGACAAAAATCAATTACTTTTGTTAATGAAATTAATATTTAAATTATAATGAACAATTTATTTTCAAAATCATGTTTATTTTGAAATAAGAAGGAATATATTACTTTGATCCATAAATAAAATTTTTGATAATTTTTTCACTCAAATTTAATGTTGTGGTCGCCGCCTAAAATTCAAATATCAAGTAAGTTTTATACTTATTTTGCATAATTTAATACAATATTTTTAAGTAAAAGATTAGCATATCAACATACAAAGGTTATAAAATATGTACTTATGATATAAATGTCAGATTATTATTTTTTGAGTTTTTCTTATTATATATATATATATATATATATATACTTCTTTAAATTTTCAAGTTTTTATTCTTGTTTCCATATTATATTATAATTTTTGTTAAGTTAGATTATTTCGCTACCCAAATATTATAATACATATATTTTACCTAAAATTATATAATTTATTAAGGGTGTATGTAAGTTTTAAGCAAAGCTAAGTATTGTCATACATGTTAAAATGTACATATGTAAGTAATTTTTCTTCAATATTTCTTCTATCATTCTTACAATAGTATATATATACATATATACCATTTTAACTATATTATTTAAATCTATTTTAATTTATTATATTAGTTTTTATTTTTAAATCAAAGTCTATTTATTGATGCAGTTTTTTTTCAACCAATATACATCTATATAAGTAATAAATAAAACAAAATACCATAAAATAGAAAGACTAAATAGAACAATAATTTCAATCTAAATTGAAATTCGATATGTAAAATAGAATAAGATATTAAAAGTCATATTGACTTCTTATTTATAATTTAAAAATAAAATATTTTGCTACAATAGAATAACTTATATTCTTTTTATCTAAACTTGTTAGACCTTTCATCCTATTAATTAAAAATTTATTATGCCAAGAAAAATAAAATTAAAATTAAAAAATATTTTCCTGCTCTTTATACCTCCATATTAAAATATAATTTATAATTGCATTTCGTTAAGTTTGGGAACAAATATTTATCCTTTTAAGTATCTTTTATGGTTTATTTCATGTTTTTTAATATCATATTTTCGGGCTTATTTAACTAAAAGAATGTACAATGATATATTACTAAAATTGATAAATGAATCTAAATTATATGATTTGAAAGTTCAAATGGTGCATCCATAAAAAAATAAATAAGTGCATAAATAAATGTTAAAGAAAAATAGTTCTCAATTTTCAATTTAGCCTCAAAATTCTTAGTATTAACTGTTTTATATTGTTATTGTAATTTTTTTGTAAAATTATATTTCTTTCATTTTTTTATTTATTAACAATAGAGATATATGCCAACCCTTAAAAAGTAAAAAAATATAAATATATAGTTGTGGATAAAAATTAAACAAATATTACTCATCTCATCCACTTCACTTTGAGATTTAAAATATCATTTATTAATTTCAAACACATAACTCTTAGCCAAGTTTATTCATTTTTAAATTTTAGAGTATGTACTTATAATATATTTGTTTTTCAAATTTAACTTTACATTGTCACAATAATCAAGTTTTGTTTTATCGAAAGAATACATGAATAAAAGAAACTAATAATTGAATCTAAATCATGTTGAACCGTATATCTATTACTATGGGAAAAACATACATAAAGATTAATGAATAGATCTTAGAAATAAAATAATATTTTTTCAAAATTTTAGTATTTATATTTAACTTATATATCTTAAAAACTAATTATGTTCTATGGGAAAAGCACAAAATTCCTTGAAATTTTCAATAGTCGCGATTTTCATCTTCCCATATCTAAAAAATGTATCATTTCTTTGTGAAGCCCCGATTTTTTCCGAAGCTATTAGTTGAACCTTATTGTTGTTTATACTTTTGATCGACTATTTTACCGCGTCATTTTGACGGGTAATTATTAATAATATATACATTTTGTATTTTATTTCATTTTATTTTATTACTTGTGATCATGATCATCACTAATTCTATTCTCATTTATGATCACTTGATTGATCATTATTACTATTTTTGTATTTATTACTCACCTTAGAATTTTAATAGACTATTTATTTTAGAGACTTTACCTTATAGAATTAAGATGTTGATTTAGATTAAGTGATCATGAGACTTACAAGTGATCAAGGAATCACTAATTATTTTGGAGATTGATATATTTCATCTATTATCATCAAAATTGGGACAAAAAAAATATATGGAATTACCATTTTACCCTCATAATGGACGGCCATTGTGGAGATTTTGGGATAAAAATATCATCCAACTCTTGTACACATACACCATATATTAGTCATCTTGTGTATAATTATATCATTAATTCAAACATTATACACATCATCTTATACACCAATTCTTTATTACTATTTTCCCCAACTTATTCCCACTTAACAAACATTCTTCTTATTCCTCTCAAATTCAAATTGACCCACACTTTGACTTGCATTTTTGTCTCCATGCAAGAGACAAATTACAAGACACAATTTGATCAAAATTTCCTCTCCTCTCTCTCTCATACTACACGGCCATTATGGCAATTTTTGCACAAAATTTTCATTTCATTCTCATCAACACATTCTAATACTCAAAGCCTTCTCCTCCTTCTCTCTAAAAACTCCCAACATCTCTCTACTCTTCTTCTTACTTTCTTCTTCCATACTTAGAAAAAAATTCAACATTTTCCTCCTCATACATCAAAAAAATCGAACCACTATACTAAAAGGTAAGAAATTTTAGCTTCAATCCATTTTGGATATCGCATTGTTCATCTCTTCCACCTTCTTAACTTAAGTTTAAATTTGGTTTTGGAGGTACATTTAGAAGACTTTGAAGGTTAGAGCTTGACAATATTTTGAAGAAGGACCTCAAGCTTGAAGAAGAAAATAGTAGAGAAAATTTGACTACAAGGTAAGAATTGTGTACTAGACCCCTTCTTTCCTACTCTTCCTATTTTTTTCAAAATTTTAACACCCCTTTTCATTTTTGAGAAATAGGGGCTGACCTTAGGAGATTTTTTGGAGTTGAGCCAAATTTCCAATTTTGAGCTTCAACTAGTCTCCAAACATCTACTACACAAGGTAAAGTGTAGTCCTTTTCATTTTCTTAATTCCTTCTTTTTCTCCTTAATTTTTCTCTCATTTTTCTAACTCCAAATTTTGATATTTTCTTGACTTAGGGGCTGACCTAAGAAGCCTCATCCAAAAATTGTGAAATTATCCTTTTATTTCACAATTTCAAAATTAAGGTGGGTGGAAAATTATTTTTCCAACTTTTAGGTGTTTTGATTAAATGCATGTAGAAACTTTAATCATGAGCCTTGAGATATATATAATTATGTATTGCATGTCAATTTTATATATCAAATCATGAAAATTCTCAAGAGTTGCTCAAAATTATTATTTATTGAATTTTAGGTGCATGCATATACACTTTAATGCTTTAATTGATGAATTATTGTATGTATTGGACATGCATGTGTATGATCTTTAAAATCTATGTTTTGGATGACTTATAACCTGGAAAAGTCGAGCATAATTGATTAAATTTCAATTTTGGACTTAAAAATGCAAAAATGGAAAGTTGGTGGACTAAATTGCAAGAAAATAAAAGTTAAAGGACCCTCTGCAAATTTCTGAAATTTGGGACTGTACTCAGGTTCAAAAATGACTTTTGGACATTTTAATAATGTTTTAAGAGTTTTAAGATAAATAAAATCAACCTTTAAAAGCCCAAGGACTAGATTGTAAAATTTTGAAAGTTTAAGGGCTACTTTGCAATTTTGAAAACTGTACCAGACCTAAACTTTATAAATTGAAATTTTTACTTTTAAGTTACTGGGAATCCCATATTTTAAAAGTATTCCAAAAATCCAAGTGGTTAGGGCTTGGAAAACAATTTTACTAAAAATGAGGGACTAATGTGAAAATATTAAACTTGAGGACCCAAATGAAATTTCCAGGACTTATGCAGCCCATGCACCTGGAAATACTAACTTAACTACAACGTAATTGTATTTTGGACCCAAGGTTCAAATTTCATAACAATTGGACCCTAAAAGCCTTAAAGGCAATTATTTTAAAATGGGACAAAAATGATATTTTCTAAAGTTGAAGGACCTACACATATTGCTTTTAAAAACTGCTTTTGTCTCAATATCCTACCAACCTTAGTGACATTTTCCAACTGGAATCACATTAAAAGCCCTTCCGGTTTGTGAGTTCGAATTTTTAAAACTTAAGGTCCGAATTGACAATTTTTACAAATTTGGGGCCAATATGAGATTTTTATAAAAACTCGACCATAAAACTTTAAAACCTGAATCTCTGGACAATTTGGAGAATTTAGGAACTGACCTCATAATTTTTCAAGGTCGGGATATTTAATTATTCAAATTTTAACCCCAAAAGTGTTGGTTTTTACAAAACGGGGCTAAATTACAATTTTTCTTTTATAAAGGACCTAACTCAAATTATTTTCTCTTTTACTAAAATAGCCCTGGACTCTCTGAAATTGAGATTTAATTTAAATATTTTACCTTCCCAAAAACCCTAACTTATCGGATCAATTTGACCGATTAATACCCGATCGCGGAGCGACCCCCCCGCCTTGCTAATTGATTCTATAACGGACTTATGTTCCACCCAATCTTTCAAGATATCGAAGGTTGTTTATCCTTCCGATAATCATCTTCATCCAAAAACTCCACCAATGCCATAATTGCCACTCGCATTTTTAAAATATTTCTAAATCGTCAACTGAATCAATAATACTCATGTCCTGGTTGTTGCTGTAATTGTAATTACTTTCCTACCCGAGTCAACTTGGTGTGTCGAGCTCACGATCGGAATGGATACGTCGGGGTGGAACCGGCAGCTCGGCTGCTATTCCACTCTTCCGCCCCATCGCCCTAATCCCAATGGCGGGGACGGAGTTTGTCAAGGGAAGCGGGTCGTAGATCGAGGTATAATCATGATTATGACAGATCCGAGCCTCGCCAGCTCTATCGGGATTTTGTCTTTGCCTACGGAGCGATAAGGTGCGGTCTTGGACCATCTTGACCGGGAGTTACAAGGTAGAACGAAGGAATCATTTGTCGATCCACACGATTCTGGAGTTATCGTCCCGTTTTGGTTGGCGTTACATTCCCGCACGCAACCGCTTACCATTTTGCATTGGTTGGCGCTACAAGTCCGTACGCAACCATTAATTGCCTTGCATAGGATTGGCGTTACACTTCCGCACGCAATCCTACCTGTCTTGATCTTGTATCACATAGTGCTGTGTGACCATGAATCTGTTTTCTCAAATCTGTATAATTATATTACTTAAATAATTTATCATGACGCTTGTAGAAATGTGTGTGAAACCATGCATCATACTCACGCGTTTTTCGTATAACTGTTTTCTCACATTAACTATTACGCCACACTCGCATTACGATCACCCCATCCATCGAGATTTTTGTCTCATCCCTTTATTTTCTAACCTTAGATGAGGATTTATTTGGGATCCGAACCGCGGATTGAGACCTTGTACTACGCTTGTTGGATTTATTGTATCTTGTTGTTGATCGACTCTTTTCTTATTATGTTGTTGTTGGACTTTTGTATCCTAATCAATTCGGGTTTGTAATTGAGGGGCGTATGACCCTTTGACGTTAAGTTACTACCTTGTTGAATTTCGGATTGTAATTCGGTGATGGGATGTAGACTTTAAGTGATAACTTGTATCGTTATTTATTTCCGCATTTGCCATTTAGACTCTGTTTTATTGGGTTCTCATTGGTATTGTCTGGATCGTTAGTCCATTTGTATTTAAGTTGTGAATCGTTCGTCGCATCCCGTTTGGGGCGTGACAAGAAGAGTGGTATCGAGCTCGGCTAGTAAGATGGAAACTTACACCGAGTGACCCAGGATAGGACCCTCGTCCGTGTTTTGGGTAATCGCGACTTGACCAATTAAGTGTGAAATCGATTTCAAATTGGCATATAACCGTCTTATTGATATTTGAACTAAGTTAGAATGCATGCTTTGAGATTCATAATCATACTTGTCTTGACTTAGTTGATTTTGAGTGATTTCCCTTACTCGTTCTTCCTTATTCTTTCTTATCTCTCCTCTACCTTTGGTGATCCGCCTTAGTTTGTTTTATCGGGATGGAGCCGACGCCGCCTACGTGGTGGGATGTATTTCATGCCCGTGCTGAGCGGGAATATTACCGGGCACTGATGATTCATTGGCACCGGGAAAGCGAACGCACGACCACAGAACTAGTCCAGGAGCGCCAACGCAACAGACGACTCGGCGCTTGGCGATAAGCAAGATGAGAAGAACGAATCGACCATTGTCATCAAGAACCGCGATAACACCATAAGAGCGGGAGGACCAAATCTGAGTATCCAGGAGCGCCTGGATAACATGAGGGAGAAAATGAAGAGGACGAGCGACGGTCGCCGAAATGGGAGATTGATGCCCGTCTATCCCGCGAAATCGCCGATCGCTTGAGGAGGCCCTCATCAAGCATGATACGATCATTGAGGACCTTACAGGCCCTATCTCGGAGGGACGCCGCACTAGAGGCCGCTTTAGCGCTAATGCTCGCCCATTGCCACCGCCCGAGGCGGAACCTATACCGATCCCGAGAAGGATCCCGAGGGAGGATCGAGGAGGATCCCGAGGAGGATCCAGTCGACATTGGAGAGCCGGAGGCTGCTCCACTCGATGAGGCTCAGGGATTTGAGCAGTGGTTGGACTTTGTGGATTGGCCAGAGGTTGAGGCGCCGCCTCAACCCGACCCAGCCCCGATCATAGACATAGCTGCGAGCGATGATGATGGCGATCTCACTGATTAGCTAGCAGATTTTCTGTTGTACTTTTGTTGTTGTAGCTGTGTAATCCAGTGTTGTACCTTTCATTATTGTACTAGATTCGGATGTATTTTGATTCTATGTATCCGACTTAGTATTACGATGTACTTTGGGTGTATTCAATTTTATATTACTGGATATGCCTTTTGCCATTTATTCAGTGTCTTGTGTTGATGTTACTATCCCCGCGGTATCTTTTACTTTACGCGAATAATTATTGTATTCATTTACTCGCAAATCGCAACTAACGCTCCAAGATACGAGAATGGCGTAACATCGAGGACGTGGGAGACTCGTCGCGTTCCACGAGGGAGGCGACGATGTACCCCTGGGACCGGGTACCCTCTCCGGAATTACCACCACCTCCTCCACCTGCTGCAGAGACAACTGACCGCACAAGCATTTACAAAAAATGGTGTTTATGAGGCAACAGGCGAGCCTCAACCCCGTGCTCCCGAACCCGCCCGAGAGGCGAACGATCGCACATTGGAGCGATTCCTGCGGTTCGACCCACCAACCTTCCTGGGAGAGCCGGACGATGTGAAAGCGGAAGAATGGATAGAGAAGTTGGAAAACATCTTCAATGCTCTTCAATACTCCGACGAGCAGAGAGTCACACTCATTTGTATTTCGTCTAGAATCGGCCGCTAGAGACCGGTGGAGGCGGTTGAAAGGAGATGGGAACAGACCGAGTAATCAGAACATGGGGAAATTTCTTGGCTGAGTTCAATGAACAGTATATTCCCCAGGTCGTGAAGGAAGCACGCCGGGATGAATTTCATAGATTGAGGCAAGGGAACCTGACTGTGGCTCAGGATGAGTCTCAATTTCACCGATTGTCCAAGTATGCTCTGGGACAATCGATCAAGAGGATAAGCTTTACAAGTTCACTCGAGGATTGAAACGGAACTTGAAACAGATTGTTGACAATTGAATCTGGCAACCTACTCACCGCCAGAAAGCGGCTCTCCGCATTGAGTCGGGATCGAACCGTATTGACAGATTCAGCAGAGTAGGCCCTCGAACAGTTTTAAGAGGCAGTGTGGGACAACCCGTCTAAACCGCCTGCTAAGTTTCAGAAGGGACCGGTTAACAGGAGAGACAAAGGAAAGAGACCGACAAGGAAAGCCGGGTCAGGAATGTACGCATTGCCAGAAACCGGGACATACTGCCGACAACTGCTGGCGTAAACAAGGAAGGTGTTTGCGCTGTGGCAGTAATCAGCACCAGCTGCAAGATTGCCCAAAGTACAATGACCGATCCAAACCAACGCAACCACAAAGCCGAAACGGCCAGGGTAATCGGGCAAGGATGCCCGCCGAGCATTTGCACTAACCGGACAGAGGCTCGGAGGCAACAGACGTGGTGGAAGGTACGCTTCTAGTATCTAACCACTACGCTAAAATATTGTTCGACCCTGGATCAACGCATTCATTTGTTGCACCGCATTTTGTACACAAACTGCATGCATGCATGGAACATATGCCTATATGCTTAGAAGTGTCAACTCCTATGGGTGCGAGTCAGATAACAGATATTATCTATAATGCATGCGAAGTTAAGATCTTTGAGATAAACTTTTCCGATTTGATCTTATTACCTATATCCGAATACGACGTAATATTGGGAATGAACGGTTATCCGCACACCATGCACAAATGGATTGCCATAACAAGTCCATTAAGCTATGTGAACCGGAAAACCCGAAGTGGAGATTTCGGGAAGGGCACGAGTTAAGATTGCCCCAATCATTTCAAAGCAATGAAAGCGAGAAGGGCGATCACTAGAGGGGCTCGAGGGTATTTGGCGTTTGTAATTAACAAACCCAAGGTTGAGATACAAATCAACCAAGTACCTATAGTATCAACATATACGGACGTATTTCCACAAGAACTCACCACTGTCCCTCCGGATAGGAAGTCGAGTTCACCATCGAGGTGTTGCCAGGGACTGCCCCGATTGCCAGAACACCGTATAGAATGGCTCCTCTTGAGTTACAAGAGTTGAAAACGCAATTACAAAAAGCGATGGATGTGGGATTTATCCGACCGAGTGCGTCTCCGTGGGGAGCACCTGTGTTGTTCGTCAAAAAGAAGGATGGCACATTAAGACTATGTATAGATTATCGTGGACTTAATAGTGTGACCATCAAGAACAAATATCCCCTCCCGAGGATAGACGAACTATTTGATCAACTTCAAGGAGCAACGGTGTACTCAAGTTTGATTTACAACAAGGATATTACCAACTGAAAATCCGCGAAGGAGACATTTCCAAAGCGCATTTCAAACCCGATATGGACACTACGAGTTTGTAGTAATGCTTTCGGTCGATTAATGCACCACCGCATTTATGGACCGATGCATCGAGTCTTCCAACCTTATTTGGATCAATTCGTAGTGATATTCATTGATGACATACTTGTATACTCTAAGTCTAGAGAAGAGCACGAACGTCACCGAAAATCGTTTTAGAGACACTACGAGAGCATAAAGTTGTATGCTAAATTCAGCAAGTGCGAATTTTGGTTTAGTGAAGTCGCATTCTTGGGACATATAGTATCCGCACTGGGATTGCAGAGATCCTTCAAGGTACAGACAGACAGGTGGTTGAATGGAAACAACCCGAGTCATGTAATGCAAAATCAGAAGTTTCTAGACTAGCCGGATATTATCGAAGATTTATCCAGGACTTCTCTAAGATAGCCGGACCACTCACTCGATTAACCTGAAGCAAGTCAAGTTTGAGTGGGAACGACAAGTGCGAGACAAGTTTCCGGGAGTCAAGAAACGACTTACTACGGCTCAGTCTTAGCCCTTCCAAAGGAAACGTAAAACTTTGTCGTCTACAAAGTGATGCATCAAAAGAAGGACTAGGAGCAAGACTCATGCGGGAAGGAAAGGTTATCGCTTATGCATCACTTAAAGCTCAAGCCGTATGAGGCCAATTACCCAACGCATGACTGGAATTGGGCGATAGTTTTCGCATTGAAGAAATGGAGACACTATCTCTACGGAGCAACATTTACGGTTTTCACGGATCATAAGAGCTTGAAGTATCTATTCTCCCAGAAAGATCTCAACCTCGAGGCAACGGAGATGGATGGAGTTGATTGAGGACTATCACTTTGATATTCAATACCATCCCTGGGAAAAGCTAACGCCGTAGCGACGCTCTAAGCGTAAAGGCGAGCTTAGCCGACTTATGATTCGAGAGTGGGAATCATTAAAGGAGCGAGCAATTGGAATCGACGAGAACCAATACTCGATTTCATGTGCTAACATTTCGATTACACCCAATCTCTACGAGTGAGATCAAAGAAGCACAAGAAAAAGATACACATCTTCAAAAAGCGAAGGAGAAGATACTTAAAGGAGAAAGATCGAATTCTGACCAAGATGGAGTTATCGGGCTCGAGGAATCGAGTGTGTGTACCAAATGACGAATGATTAGGAATAAAATCCTAACAGAGGCACACCGTTCAAAATACACTATACATCCTGGAGGAAACAAGATGTATAAAGATTTGAAACGAAATTATTGGTGGGTAAACATGAAGAACCAGGTAAGCGGAGTTCGTTGCGAGATGTTTGACTTGTCAACGAAAGTAAAAGCGAGAACACCAACGACCATCCGGTTTACTACAACCGTTGAGAATTCCGAGTGGAAATGGGAACATATAACAATGGACTTCGTGACGGATCTACCAAGGACCGTAAGAGGCCAGGACGCTATCTCGGGTAGTTGTAGACCGACTCGCAAATCGCACACTTTTTACCCATTAAGAAAACCGATAGCTTGCAGAAACTGCACAAACGCATTTATATCCAGAAATCATTCGATCGCATGGAGTACTGGGTCGATATAGTATCCGACAGAGACCCGAGGTTTGTCTCCAGATTTTGGAAGTGCTTACACGAGGAATTGGGTACTCACTAAGTTTCAAAGACAAAGAAGACATCCACAAACCGATGGACGGTCGAGCGAACAATTCAAACCCTTGAAGATATGTTGCGAGCCCGCACTCTTGGACTTTCAAGGAAGTTGGGATTCGCACTTACCATTAGCCGAGTTCGCCTACAATAACAGAGTTATCAAGCCACGATTGGGATGGCACCCTATGAGGCATTGTATGGGCGAAAAATGTAGATCCCCACTACATTGGGAGATTGATGACCAATGGACTCGAAAGAGAAACGAAAGTCGCCCCGATTCCAAAGGTCGACTTAGTTCAGAGGCCATGGAGAAGGTCAAGCTGATCAAGGAGCGGATTTCGCATACTCGTAGTCGCCAAAAGAGTTACGCGGACAAGAGAAGAAAGGATTTGGAATTTGAAGTCGGTGATGAAGTATTTCTTAGACTCTCACCACGGAAAGGATTGATCAATCCGAAGAAAGGAGGCAAATTGAGTCCGAGATATGTTGGACCTTACAAGATTTTACAGAGATCGGGAAGTTAGCCTACTGACTCGAGTTACCAAAGACCATATGTAGGAATGCACGATGTATTCCACGTGTCGAGATGAAGAAGTATCAACCGGATCCCGAGCATATCATCACCGAGATACTCCTCCTCTAATGGAAAATCTATCCTACACCGAGAGGCCAATCGGGATCATCGATCAAACAGATACGATAATTGCGTAAGAGAGAAATTCCGATGGTTAAAGTGGTGTGGCAAAACCACAACCGAGACGAAGACGCAACGTGGGAAATGGAAGATGACATAAGGAATCAATATCCCGAACTATTTCAAGGAATTTGGGGACCAAATTCTTTTAAGGAGGGGAGGATGTGAAGCCCCGATTTTTCCGAAGCTATTAGTTGAACCTTATTGTTGTTTATACTTTTGATCGACTATTTTACGCGTCATTTTGACGGGTAATTATTAATAATATATACATTTTGTATTTTATTTCATTTTATTTTATTACTTGTGATCATGATCATCACTAATTCTATTCTCATTTATGATCACTTGATTGATCATTATTACTATTTTTGTATTTATTACTCACCTTAGAATTTTAATAGACTATTTATTTTAGAGACTTTACCTTATAGAATTAAGATGTTGATTTAGATTAAGTGATCATGAGACTTACAAGTGATCAAGGGAATCACTAATTATTTTGGAGATTGATATATTTCATCTATTATCATCAAAATTGGGACAAAAAAAATATATGGAATTACCATTTTACCTCATAATGGACGGCCATTGTGGAGATTTTGGGATAAAAATATCATCCAACTCTTGTACACATACACCATATATTAGTCATCTTGTGTATAATTATATCATTAATTCAAACATTATACACATCATCTTATACACCAATTCTTTATTACTATTTTCCCAACTTATTCCCACTTAACAAACATTCTTCTTATTCCTCTCAAATTCAAATTGACCCACACTTTGACTTGCATTTTTGTCTCCATGCAAGAGACAAATTACAAGACACAATTTGATCAAAATTTCCTCTCCTCTCTCTCATACTACACGGCCATTATGGCAATTTTTGCACAAAATTTTCATTTCATTCTCATCAACACATTCTAATACTCAAAGCCTTCTCCTCCTTCTCTCTAAAAACTCCCAACATCTCTCTACTCTTCTTCTTACTTTCTTCTTCCATACTTAGAAAAAAATTCAACATTTTCCTCCTCATACATCAAAAAAATCGAACCACTATACTAAAAGGTAAGAAATTTTAGCTTCAATCCATTTTTGGATATCGCATTGTTCATCTCTTCCACCTTCTTAACTTAAGTTTAAATTTGGTTTTGGAGGTACATTTAGAAGACTTTGAAGGTTAGAGCTTGACAATATTTTGAAGAAGGACCTCAAGCTTGAAGAAGAAAATAGTAGAGAAAATTTGACTACAAGGTAAGAATTGTGTACTAGACCCTTCTTCTTTCCTACTCTTCCTATTTTTTTCAAAATTTTAACACCCCTTTTCATTTTTGAGAAATAGGGGCTGACCTTAGGAGATTTTTTTGGAGTTGAGCCAAATTTCCAATTTTGAGCTTCAACTAGTCTCCAAACATCTACTACACAAGGTAAAGTGTAGTCCTTTTCATTTTCTTAATTCCTTCTTTTTCTCCTTAATTTTTCTCTCATTTTTCTAACTCCAAATTTTGATATTTTCTTGACTTAGGGGCTGACCTAAGAAGCCTCATCCAAAAATTGTGAAATTATCCTTTTATTTCACAATTTCCAAAATTAAGGTGGGTGGAAAATTATTTTTCCAACTTTTAGGTGTTTTGATTAAATGCATGTAGAAACTTTAATCATGAGCCTTGAGATATATATAATTATGTATTGCATGTCAATTTTATATATCAAATCATGAAAATTCTCAAGAGTTGCTCAAAATTATTATTTATTGAATTTTAGGTGCATGCATGTACACTTTAATGCTTTAATTGATGAATTATTGTATGTATTGGACATGCATGTGTATGATCTTTAAAATCTATGTTTTGGATGACTTATAACCTGGAAAAGTCGAGCATAATTGATTAAATTTCAATTTTGGACTTAAAAATGCAAAAATGGAAAGTTGGTGGACTAAATTGCAAGAAAATAAAAGTTAAAGGACCCCTCTGCAAATTTCGAAATTTGGGACTGTACTCAGGTTCAAAAATGACTTTTGGACATTTTAATAATGTTTTAAGAGTTTTAAGATAAATAAAATCAACCTTTAAAAGCCCAAGGACTAGATTGTAAAATTTTGAAAGTTTAAGGGCTACTTTGCAATTTTGAAAACTGTACCAGACCTAAACTTTATAAATTTAAATTTTTACTTTTAAGTTACTGGGAATCCCATATTTTAAAAGTATTCCAAAATCCAAGTGGTTAGGGCTTGGAAAACTATTTTACTAAAAATGAGGGACTAATGTGAAAATATTAAACTTGAGGACCCAAATGAAATTTCCAGGACTTATGCAGCCCATGCACCTGGAAATACTAACTTAACTACAACTTAATTGTATTTTGGACCCAAGGTTCAAATTTCATAACAATTGGACCCCTAAAAGCCTTAAAGGCAATTATTTTAAAATGGGACAAAAATGATATTTTCTAAAGTTGAAGGACCTACACATATTGCTTTTAAAACCTGCTTTTGTCTCAATATCCTACCAACCTTAGTGACATTTTCCAACTGGAATCACATTAAAAGCCCTTCCGGTTTGTGAGTTCAATTTTTAAAACTTAAGGTCCGAATTGACAATTTTTACAAATTTGGGGCCAATATGAGATTTTATAAAAACTCGACCATAAAACTTTAAAACCTGAATCTCTGGACAATTTGGAGAATTTAGGAACTGACCTCATAATTTTTCAAGGTCGGGATATTTAATTATTCAAATTTTAACCCCAAAAGTGTTGGTTTTTACAAAACGGGGCTAAATTACAATTTTTCTTTTATAAAGGACCTAACTCAAATTATTTTTCTTTTAATAAAATAGCCCTGGACTCTCTGAAATTGAGATTTAATTTAAATATTTTACCTTCCCAAAAAACCCTAACTTATCGGATCAATTTGACCGATTAATACCCGATCGCGAGCGACTTCCTCGCCTTGCTAATTTGATTCTATAACGGGACTTATGTTCCACCCAATCTTTCAAGATATCGAAGGTTGTTTATCCTTCCGATAATCATCTTCATCCAAAAACTCCACCAATGCCATAATTGCCACTCGCATTTTTAAAATATTTCCTAAATCGCTTCGAATCAATAATACTTTCATTGCGCGGTTGATCGCTGTAATTATAATTACTTTCCTACCCGAAGTCAACTTGGTGTGTCGAGCCTCACAAATCGGAATGGATACGTCGGGGGATGGAACCGGCAGCTCGGCCGCTATTCCACTCTTCCGGCCCCATCGCCCTAATCCCGCAATCGAGGGACGGAGTTTGTCCGGGAAGCGGGTCGTAGATCGAGGTATAATCATGATTATGACAGATCCGAGCCTCGCCAGCTCTCTTGGGATTTTGTCTTTGCCTACGGAGCGATAAGGTGCCGGTCTTGGACCATACCGACCGGGAGTTACAAGGTAGAACGAAGGAATCGCCTCGATCCACACGACCTCGAGTTATCGCCCCGTTTTGGTTGGCGTTACATTCCCCGCACGCAACCGCTATTTGTTTTTGCATTGGTTGGCGCTACAAGTCCGACGCAACCATTAATTGCCTTGCATAGGATTGGCGTTACACTTCCGCATTTAATCCTACTGCTATTTGTATCACATAGTGCATGTGTGACCATGAATCGTTTTCTCAAATCGTATAATTATATTACTTAAATAATTTATCATGACGCTTAGAATCGTGTGTGAAACCATGCATCATACTCATGCGTTTTTATAATCGTTTTCTCACATTAACTATTACGCCACACTCGCACACGATCACCCCATCCATCGAGATTTTTGTCTCATCCCCACTGTTTTCTAACCTTAGATGAGGATTTATTTGGGATGTCGAACCGCCTCTGGATTGAGACCTTGTACTACGCTTGTTGGATTTACATCGTATCTTGTTGTTGATCGGACTCTTTTCTTATTATGTTGTTGTTGGACTTTTGTATCCTAATCAATTCGGGTTTGTAATTGAGGGGCGTATGACCCTTTGACGTTAAGTTACTACCTTGTTGAATTTCGGATTGTAATTCGGTGATGGGATGTAGACTTTAAGTGATAACTTGTATCCGTTATTTATTTCGCCGCCATTTAGACTCGCTTTTTATTGGGTTCTCATTGGTATTGTCCTGGATTGTTAGTCCATTTGTATTTAAGTTGTGAATCGCTCGTCGCGTCCCGTTTGGGGCGTGACATTTACTCAAACCAAAAATAATATTATCTCACAATTTAGAGTGTGTGATAGATGATAAATTTATAATAGTATGGATATTCTCAATCAATAGTGAAATTAAAAAAATGTATTTTGTCCGCTATTTATTTTGAATAAAGTAATATTAAATATTATCTATTTATTTTTTTTCTCTTCGTTTTCCTATAAATTCATACTATGTTTTCTTTTTTGATGTATTTATTATTTAGAAAATTAAAGAAATTTATTATGAATGTGTATTTTGATAGCACTCAACTTTAAATGGCTAAAATTTTCTCATATGAAGTTTTTATATATGCTTATAACATATGGTTGGAAAGCTCTCGATATCTAGTATAATATAAAATAAATATTATCTAAAAATTTAAATTATTTTAAAAATTAAAATAATTCAAGACTTCTCAATCATGCAAATATTCATGTCAAGTACTCACAAAGATCTAGTATTGAAACTCATATGTTCGAATTATGAATCAATACATCAAACAAGTTAAACAAAAGGCCTTTTGATAAAACAAGATTTAAAACAAAGTACTCGAATAGGGTTGAAAACAATAACTTCAATTGTCATTAATCATCAAATAAAAGTATCCATTAACCTACTCCCAAACCCGGAATCACAAGATGTTTAGCCGACATAGAAAACAAATAATTCATAGACAAACTATCCATGTTCATGTCTAACTAATTGAAAATAAAGATACTATGGAATGCGAAGACTCGGGGACATCGATGATCTCTATCTATCTTCAATCCTCAAGCGTGTTGTTGTCATTTTGATCGATTTCTCCATTCTATCGGTGGAAAATTGCTCTTTTCTCGTGTTCTAGAGCAAAAGTCGGCTTTTTCGTTTGGCCGCCTCCTCTCTATTTATACTTCATTTGGGTCAAAACCTAGTTCAAAAATCTGTCAAACTCTATTTGTCTTAAGCGCACGCCCAGCCCGTCGTGCTAGGTGCCGCAGAAATTGTCTTTTCCGAAGGTCGACGCGGGCCGTGTGCATCACGCACGACCAGCCCGTGCGTCACACAAACGTCCTAATTTGCTTATGGGGTCTTCATAAGAGTTGTAGCCCTCTCTCTTAGCTTTCCGTAGCCACTTGAATCAGCTCAATATCTATTTTGTAGAGAGCGTTATGGCCAAAATACTAATTTAAGATCTTGGAAATTCCGACGCGTTTGGACGTTTCGAGATAAATCCCCTCGTTATTTTGTCATACATGCTTCTTTTGACACACGAATCATTACTATGACTCTAGACTCAATATAATTGGCTTCCAATTGGGTGTAATTGCTCGATTCTTGATGCTTCTAAGTCGCAATGCTCATATTTGTCACAAAATCACTCCAAATATCGTTAAATTCCTACAAAACGAGCAAAGTGTAATACTTTTTCCACAAAGAGTGAATATATACCATTTCATATGAGTTATTGCATGTTTATAAATAATTATTGCCATAAATATGCCCTAAAATACATGCAAAATGCACACTAAACAATAAAGAAATAAAGATAAACTAATCAATTGTAATTGAAAAAGCGATCAATAAATTGATTCAGTTTGAATGAATAGTCACATTTATATATCAAATAAATGAGAACCACATCATAGAAATCAAAATTATTCCAAAAGCAAAATATTGGCCTCAATTTATTATGTTTTTTTGTTGTTGTAAAATCAAAAAAAAAAAAAACATCTTATATAAATTGATAGGCTATCTTTTTATTGTCTTAAGCATAAAAAAATTTATTTTATTCATTTTATCTTTGTCGGTGAGCGTCTTTCAATGTAGCATAAAATTTATAACACAATTCACAAAATTATAATGCATGTATTTGAATGCTTAAAATGTTAAAAATAAATATCTTTATAAATTTAAATCTTCGACCTAATATTAAATCAGTTTACCGGTGATGATGAATTTGATGTAGAAAAATGTCAATATATACATTTGAGCATTTGATTAAAGGATTATTATTATCCTTATATAGAATTTTTATATATGAATGTTTAGAATTTTACTTTTGAACTCTAAAGAAGGGAATAAATATAACTTTTCAAATGCGACTCAAATTATTGTACTTTTTTGTCTCTTGATATTTCATCGCAACTTTTTATTTATTAATTGTATTATATATTTGTTTATTTATAGATAGAATTTTATTTAACAAAATAAAATATAATATGAAAACAAATAAGAAAAAAAGGTTAAAAGTAAAGAGGATTAAAAAATGGCATGTCCGTCATAGTAAAATTTAGAAGAAAAACATGAAAATTATTTAGATCTTTGTTAATTTAACATTTACGATAAAATCTAGTTGCACTTGGAAAATATACATTTTAAAAATTAAATTGTTAAAGGGAGGGACATGTTTTAAAATGCATAAGTATGAGAACAACGTCTGACCAAAATTTAAATTATTACTTTAATAATACATATATATGTACACTACAAAATGTGAGACCAAAATCATAATTATTTTTTTATATATAAAATTTAAAGTATAGTGCTTATATCTTCAAAGAGACTAAAGATTTAAAGGTGACAAAAATCAATTACTTTTGTTAATGAAATTAATATTTAAATTATAATGAACAATTTATTTTCAAAATCATGTTTATTTTGAAATAAGAAGGAATATATTACTTTGATCCATAAATAAAATTTTTGATAATTTTTTCACTCAAATTTAATGTTGTGGTCGCCGCCTAAAATTCAAATATCAAGTAAGTTTTATACTTATTTTGCATAATTTAATACAATATTTTTTAAGTAAAAGATTAGCATATCAACATACAGGTTATAAAATATGTACTTATGATATAAATGTCAGATTATTATTTTTTTGAGTTTTTCTTATTTTATATATATATATATATATGTATATATACTTCTTTAAATTTTCAAGTTTTGATTCTTGTTTCCATATTATATTATAAAATTTTGTTAAGTTAGATTATTTCGCTACCCAAATATTATAATACATATATTTTTACGTAAAATTATATAATTTATTAAGGGTGTATGTAAGTTTTAAGCAAAGCTAAGTATTGTCATACATGTTAAAATGTACATAAGTAATTTTTCTTCAATATTTCTTCTATCATTCTTACAATAGTATATATATACATATATACCATTTTAACTATATTATTTAAATCTATTTTAATTTATTATATTAGTTTTTATTTTTTAAATCAAAGTCTATTTATTGATGCAGTTTTTTTTTCAACCAATATACATCTATATAAGTAATAAATAAAACAAAATACCATAAAATAGAGAGACTAAATAGGAACAATAATTTCAATCTAAATTGAAATTCCTGATATGTAAAATAGAATAAGATATTAAAAGTCATATTGACTTCTTATTTATAATTTAAAAATAAAATATTTTGCTACAATAGAATAACTTATATTCTTTTTTATCTAAACTTGTTAGACCTTTCATCCTATTAATTAAAAATTTATTATGCCAAGAAAAATAAAATTAAAATTAAAAATATATTTTCCTGCTCTTTATACCTCCATATTAAAATATAATTTATAATTGCATTTCGTTAAGTTTGGGAACAAATATTTATCCTTTTAAGTATCTTTTATGGTTTATTTCATGTTTTTTAATATCATATTTATGGGCTTATTTAACTAAAAGAATGTACAATGATATATTACTAAAATTGATAAATGAATCTAAATTATATGATTTGAAAGTTCAAATGGTGCATCCAAAAAATAAATAAGTGCATAAATAAATGTTAAAGAAAAAATAGTTCTCAATTTTCAATTTAGCCTCAAAATTCTTAGTATTAATGTTTTATATTGTTATTGTAATTTTTGTCTGTAAAATTATATTTCTTTCATTTTTTTTTATTTATTAACAATAGAGATATATGCCAACCCTTAAAAAAGTAAAAAATATAAATATATAGTTGTGGATAAAAATTAAACAAATATTACTCATCTCATCCACTTCACTTTGAGATTTAAAATATCATTTATTAATTTCAAACACATAACTCTTAGCCAAGTTTATTCATTTTTAAATTTTAGAGTATGTACTTATAATATATTTGTTTTTCAAATTTAACTTTACATTGTCACAATAATCAAGTTTTGTTTTATCGAAAGAATACATGAATAAAATAAACTAATAATTGAATCTAAATCATGTTGAACCGTATATCTATTACTATGGGAAAAACATACATAAAGATTAATGAATAGATCTTAGAAATAAAATAATATTTTTTCAAAATTTTAGTATTTATATTTAACTTATATATCTTAAAAACTAATTATGTTCTATGGGAAAAGCACAAAATTCCTTGAAATTTTCAATAGTCGCGAATTTTCATCTTCCCATATCTAAAAATGTATCATTTACTCAAACCAAAAATAATATTATCTCACAATTTAGAGTGTGTGATAGATGATAAATTTATAATAGTATGGATATTCTCAATCAATAGTGAAATTAAAAAATGTATTTTGTCCTCGCTATTTATTTTGAATAAAGTAATATTAAATATTATCTATTTATTTTTTCTCTTTTTTCCTATAAATTCATACTATGTTTTCTTTTTTTGATGTATTTATTATTTAGAAAATTAAAGAAATTTATTATGAATGTGTATTTTGCATAGCACTCAACTTTAAATGGCTAAAATTTTCTCATATGAAGTTTTTTATATATGCTTATAACATATGGTTGGAAAGCTCTCGATATCTAGTATAATATAAAATAAATATTATCTAAAAATTTAAATTATTTTAAAAATTAAAATAATTCACAGACTTCTCAATCATGCAAATATTCATGTCAAGTACTCACAGATCTAGTATTGAAACTCATATGTTCGAATTATGAATCAATACATCAAACAAGTTAAACAAAAGGCCTTTTGATAAAACAAGATTTAAAACAAAGTACTCGAATAGGGTTGAAAACAATAACTTCAATTGTCATTAATCATCAAATAAAAGTATCCATTAACCTACTCCCAAACCCGGAATCACAAGATGTTTAGCCGGACATAGAAAACAAATAATTCATAGACAAACTATCCATGTTCATGTCTAACTAATTGAAAATAAAGATACTATGGAATGCGAAGACTGGGACATCGATGATCTCTATCTATCTTCAATCCTCAAGCGTGTTGTTGTTGCCTTGATCGATTTCTCCAATTCTCGGTGGAAAATTGCTCTTTTCTCGTGTTCTAGAGCAAAAGTCGGCGTTTTCGTTTGTGGCCGCTCCTCTCTATTTATACTTCATTTGGGTCAAAACCTAGTTCAAAAATCTGTCAAACTCTATTTGTCTTTGCGCTAGCGCACGCCCAGCCTCGTGCTAGGTGCCGCAGAAATTGTCTTTTCTTTGAAGGTCGCACGGGCCGTGTGCATCACGCACGACCAGCCCGCGTCACACAAACGTCCTAATTTGCTTATGGGGTCTTCATAAGAGTTGTAGCCCTCTCTCTTAGCTTTCCGTAGCCACTTGAATCAGCTCAATATCTATTTTGTAGAGAGCGTTATGGCCAAAATACTAAACCCTCGCCAAGATCGGGAAATTCCCAGACGCAGCGTTTGACGTTCCTCGAGATAAATCCCCTCGTTATTTTGTCATACATGCTTCTTTTGACACACGAATCATTACTATGACTCTAGAATCAATATAATTGGCTTCCAATTGGGTGTAATTGCTCGATTCTTGATGCTTCTAAGTCGCAATGCTCATATTTGTCACAAAATCACTCCAAATATCGTTAAATTCCTACAAAACGAGCAAAGTGTAATACTTTTTCCACAAAGAGTGAATATATACCATTTCATATGAGTTATTGCATGTTTATAAATAATTATTGCCATAAATATGCCCTAAAATACATGCAAAATGCACACTAAACAATAATAAATAAAGATAAACTAATCAATTGTAATTGAAAACAATCAATAAATTGATTCAGTTTGAATGAATAGTCACATTTATATATCAAATAAATGACAGAACCACATCATAGAAATCAAAATTATTCCAGCAAAATATTGGCCTCAATTTATTATGTTTTTTTGTTGTTGTAAAATCAGAAAAAAAAACATCTTATATAAATTGATAGGCTATCTTTTTATTGTCTTAAGCATAAAAAATTTATTTTATTCATTTTATCTTTATCGGTGAGCATCTTTTAATGTAGCATAAAATTTATAACACAATTCACAAAATTATAATGCATGTATTTGAATGCTTAAAATGTTAAAAATAAATATCTTTATAAATTTAAATCTTCGACCTAATATTAAATCAATTTTTGAGATGATGAATTTGATGTAGAAAAATGTCAATATATACATTTGAGCATTTGATTAAAGGATTATTATTATCCTTATATAGAATTTTTATATATGAATGTTTAGAATTTTACTTTTGAACTCTAAAGAAGGGAATAAATATAACTTTTCAAATCTTACTCAAATTATTGTTCTTTTTTGTCTCTTGATATTCCATCACAACTTTTTTATTTATTAATTGTATGTATATATTTGTTTATTTATAGATAGAATTTTATTTAACAAAATAAAATATAATATGAAAAACAAATAAGAAAAATGTTAAAAGTAAAGAGGATTAAAAATGGTATGTCCGTCATAATAAAATTTAGAAGAAAAACATGAAAATGCTATTTAGATCTTTGTTAATTTAACATTTATGATAAAATCTAGTTGCACTTGGAAAATATACATTTTAAAAATTAAATTGTTAAAGGGAGGGACATGTTTTAAAATGCAACTATGAAAACAACGTCCGACCAAAATTTAAATTATTACTTTAATAATACATATATATGTACACTACAAAATTGAGACCAAAATCATAATTATTTTTTATATATAAAATTTAAAGTATAGATGCTTATATCTTCAAAGAGACTAAAGATTTAAAGGTGACAAAAATCAATTACTTTTGTTAATGAAATTAATATTTAAATTATAATGAACAATTTATTTTCAAAATCATGTTTATTTTGAAATAAGAAGGAATATATTACTTTGATCCATAAATAAAATTTTTGATAATTTTTTTCACTCAAATTTAATGTTGTGAGTCGCCTTTCAACCCTAAAAAGGCCCCCGCTCCGAGAAACAAATATCAAGTAAGTTTTATACTTATTTTGCATAATTTAATACAATATTTTTAAGTAAAGATTAGCATATCAACATATTTTTTTATTATAAAATATGTACTTATGATATCAAAATGTCAAGATTATTATTTTTTGACTAAAATTTTCTTATTTTAATAAATTAATATTTAAATTATAATGAATAATTTATTTTAAAATCAAGTTTTTATTCTTTTTCATATTATATTATAATTATTTTGTTAAGTTAGATTAAATAAAATATTATAATAATATTTTTTACCTAAAATTATATAATTTATTAAGGGTGTATGTAAGTTTTAAGTAAATTTTATACTTATTGTCATACATGTTAAAATGTATATATTTAAGTAATTTTTCTTCAATATTTCTTCTAAAATCATTCTTACAATATATATATATACATATATACCATTTTAACTAAATTATTTAAATCTATTTTAATTTATTATATTAGTTTTTATTTTTTAAATCAAAGTCTATTTATTGATGCAGTTTTTTTTCAACCAATATACATCTATATAAGTAATAAATAAAACAAAATACCATAAAATAGAAAGATAAATAGGAACAATAATTTCAATATTAAATTGAAATCAATGTAAAATAGAATAAGATATTAAAAGTCATATTGACTTCTTATTTATAATTTAAAAATAAAATATTTTGCGAGAAAACAATAGAATAATTATATTCTTTTTATCTAAACTTGTTAGACCTTTCATCCTATTAATTAAAAATTTATTATGCCAAGAAAAATAAAATTAAAAAAAAAAATATATTTTGGGGACCGTAAATCTTTATACCTCCATATTAAAATATAATTTATAATTGCATTTCGTTAAGTTTGGGAACAAATATTTATCCTTTTAAGTATCTTTTATAGTTTATTTCATGTTTTTAATATCATATTTACTGGGCTTATTTAACTAAAAGAATGTACAATGATATATTACTAAAATTGATAAATGAATCTAAATTATATGATTTGAAAGTTCAAATGGTGCATCCATAAAAAAATAAATAAGTGCATAAATAAATGTTAAAGAAAAATTAGTTCTCAATTTTCAATTTAGCCTCAAATTTCTTAGTATTAACTGCTTTATATTTTATTGTAATTTTTGCTGTAAAATTATATTTCTTTCATTTTTTTATTTATTAACAAAGAGATATATACCAAACCCTTAAAAAGTAAAAAATATAAATATATAGTTGTGGATAAAAATTAAACAAATATTACTCATTTCATCCACTTCACATTTGAGATTTAAAATATCATTTATTAATTTCAAACACATAACTCATTTGCCAAGTTTATTCATTTTTAAATTTTAGAGTATGTACTTATAATATATTTGTTTTTCAAATTTAACTTTACATTGTCACAATAATCAAGTTTTGTTTTATCGAAAGAATACATGAATAAAATAAACTAATAATTGAATCTAAATCATGTTGAACCGTATATCTATTACTATGGGAAAACCATACATAAAGATTAATGAATAGATCTTAGAAATAAAATAATATTTTTTCAAAATTTTAGTATTTATATTTAACTTATATATCTTAAAAACTAATTATGTTCTATGGGAAAAGCACAAAATTCCTTGAAATTTTCAAAGTGACTAATTTTCATCTTCCCATATCTAAAAAAATGTAAAATCATTTATTCAAACCAAAAATAATATTATCTCACAATTTAGAGTGTGTGATAGATGATAAATTTATAATAGTATGGATATTCTCAATCAATAGTGAAATTAAAAAAATGTATTTTGTCCCGCTATTTATTTTGAATAAAGTAATATTAAATATTATCTATTTATTTTTTCTCTTCCTTATTTCCTATAAATTCATACTATGTTTAAATTTTTTGATGTATTTATTATTTAGAAAATTAAAGAAATTTATTATGAATGTGTATCCAAATAGCACTCAACTTTAAATGGCTAAAATTTTCTCATATGAAGTTTTTTATATATGCTTATAAATATGGTTGGAAAGCTCTCGATATCTAGTATAATATAAAATAAATATTATCTAAAAATTTAAATTATTTTAAAAATTAAAATAGTTTCTTTGTATATTCAATCATGTCAAACAAAAATATTCATGTCAAGTTAAGGAATCGATTATAGATAGAGAGAAACTCATATGTTGGGAATTATGAATCAATACATCAAACAAGTTAAACAAAAGGCCTTTTGATAAAACAAGATTTAAAACAAAGTACTATCGAATAGGGTTGAAAACAATAACTTCAATTGTCATTAATCATCAAATAAAAGTATCCATTAACCAACTCCCAAATAAGGAATCACAAGATGTTTAGTAGACATAGAAAACAAATAATTCATACACAAACTATAAATGTTCATAAAAAATTAACTAATTGAAAATAAAGATACTATGGAAAATACATCGGGACATCGATGATCTCTCTATCTATCTTCAAAAGCGTGTTGTTGTTGCCTTGATCGATTTCTCCAGTATAGATTCGGTGGAAAATTGCTCATTTTCTCGAGTGTTGTAAGAGCAAAAGTTACCGTTTTTGTTTTTTAATCTAACAATTTCTATTTATACTTCATTTGGGTCAAAACAAATTATAAATTCAAAAATGAAGTCAAACTCTATTTGTCTTTAAGAAATCAAGAGATAGAAATGTGTTTGAATGTAAATCCCTCTAGAAATTGTTTTTTGATTTGACAAGTTAAAAATACAACCGTGCATCACGCACGCAAAAACCAACCTCTTTTAACAAACGTCCTAATTTGCTTATGGGGGTCTTCCCAATTAAGAGTTAAAGCCCTTTCATAGCGAAAACTTCTAATCTCAAGTTGAATCAGCTCAATATCTATTTTGTAGAGAGTTAAAAATACTAAACCCCATTATAAGATTTGTGAAATTCCCATATTAGGTTTGACCCGTTAATCCGAGATAAATCCCCGTTATTTTGTCATACATGCTTCTTTTGACACACGAATCATTACTATGACTCTATTTCAATATAATTGGCTTCCAATTGGGTGTAATTGCAAATCGATTCTTGATGCTTCTATTCGAATCGCAATGCTCATATTTGTCACAAAATCACTCCAAATATCGTTAAGATTTTATTACAAAACATACAACCTTAATCACCTTTTCCACAAAGAGTGAATATATACCATTTCAAAGTTATTGCATGTTTTATAAATAATTATTGCCATAAATATGCCCTAAAATACATGCAAAATGCATTTAAATAAAATGAAATAAAGATAAACTAATCAAGTAATTGAAAAACTTCAATAAATTGATTCAGTTTGAATGAATAGCACATTTATATATCAAATAAATGCTCTTCAACTTCCAACCACATCATAGAAATCAAAATTATTTTCTTTTTAACTTAGAGAATCAAAAATATTGGCCTCAATTTATTATGTTTTTTGTTGTTGTAAAACACAAAAAAAAAACATCTTATATAAATTGCTATCTTTTTATTGTCTTAAGCATAAAAAAATTTATTTTATTCATTTTATCTTTGTCGGGAGCGTCTTTCAATGTGTAGCATAAAATTTATAACACAATTCACAAAATTATAATGCATGTATTTGAATGCTTAAAATGTTAAAAATAAATATCTTTATAAATTTAAATCTTCGACCTAATATTAAATCGACACGCCCGGCCGTGATGATGAATTTGATGTAGAAAAATGTCAATATATACATTTGAGCATTTGATTAAAGGATTATTATTATCCTTATATAGAATTTTTATATATGAATGTTTAGAATTTTATTTTGAACTGTTTGAAATGGAAGGGAATAAATATAACTTTTCAAAGTCTCTCAAAAATTATTGTACTTTTTTGTCTCTTGATATTTCATCGCAAGTATTTTTTATTTATTAATTGTATGTATATATTTGTTTATTTATAGATAGAATTTTATTTAACAAAATAAAATATAATATGAAAAACAAATAAGAAAAAGGTTAAAAGTAAAGAGGAAAAAACTGCAAATGTCTACTCAAATAGTAAAATTTAGAAGAAAAACATGAAAATGCTATTTAGATCTTTGTTAATTTAACATTTACGATAAAATCTAGTTGCATTTGGAAAATATACATTTTAAAAATTAAATTGTTAAAGGGAGGACATGTTTTAAAATGCATAATTTTATGAGAACAAATCACCAAAATTTAAATTATTACTTTAATAATACATAAATATTACACTACAAAATGTGAGACCAAAATCATAATTATTTTTTTATATATAAAATTTAAAGTATAGTGCTTATATCTTCAAAGAGACTAAAGATTTAAAGGTTAAAAATCAATTACTTTTGTTAATGAAATTAATATTTAAATTATAATGAACAATTTATTTTCAAAATCATGTTTATTTTGAAATAAGAAGGAATATATTACTTTGATCCATAAATAAAATTTTTGATAATTTTTTTCACTCAAATTTAATGTTGTGGTCGCGCCTAAAATTCAAATATCAAGTAAGTTTTATACTTATTTTGCATAATTTAAAATACAATATTTTTTAAGTAAAAGATTAGCATATCAACATAGAGATTATAAAATATGTACTTATGATATAAATGTGGATTATTATTTTTTTGAATTTTTTCTTATTTTATATATATATATATATATATACTTCTTTAAATTTCAAGTTTTTATTCTTGTTTCCATATTATATTATATTTTTTTTTGTTAAGTTAGATTATTTCACTACCCAAATATTATAATACATATCTTTTTACCTAAAATTATATAATTTATTAAGGGTGTATGTAAGTTTTAAGCAAAGCTAAGTATTGTCATACATGTTAAAATGTACATATGTAAGTAATTTTTCTTCAATATTTCTTCTATCATTCTTACAATAGTATATATATACATATATATCATTTTAACTATATTATTTAAATCTATTTTAATTTATTATATTAGTTTTTATTTTTAAAATCAAAGTCTATTTATTGATGGAGTTTTTTCAACCAATATACATCTATATAAATAATAAATAAAAAAAAATACCATAAAATAGAAAGACTAAATAGAACAATAATTTCAATCTAAATTAAAATTTCGATATGTAAAATAGAATAAGATATTAAAAGTCATATTGACTTCTTATTTATAATTTAAAAATAAAATATTTTGCTACAATAGAATAACTTATATTCTTTTTATCTAAACTTGTTAGACCTTTCATCCTATTAATTAAAAATTTATTTTCCAAGAAAAATAAAATTAAAATTAAAAATATATTTTCCCGCTCTTTATACCTCCATATTAAAATATAATTTATAATTGCATTTCGTTAAGTTTGAGAACAAATATTTATCCTTTTAAGTATCTTTTATAGTTTATTTCATGTTTTTTAATATCATATTTCTTTGGGCTTATTTAACTAAAAGAATGTACAATGATATATTACTAAAATTGATAAATGAATCTAAATTATATGATTTGAAAGTTCAAATGGTGCATCCATAAAAAAATAAATAAGTGCATAAATAAATGTTAAAGAAAAATTAGTTCTCAATTTTCAATTTAGCCTCAAAATTCTTAGTATTAACTGTTTTTTTATATTGTTATTGTAATTTTTTTGTAAAATTATATTTTTCTTTCATTTTTTTATTTATTAACAATAGAGATATATGCCAACCCTTAAAAAAGTAAAAAAAATATAAATATATAGTTGTGATAAAAATTAAACAAATATTACTCATCTCATCCACTTCACTTTGAGATTTAAAATATCATTTATTAATTTCAAACACATAACTTTTGCCAAGTTTATTCATTTTTAAATTTTAGAGTATGTACTTATAATATATTTGTTTTTCAAATTTAACTTTACATTGTCACAATAATCAAGTTTTTTTTATCGAAAGAATACATGAATAAAATAAACTAATAATTGAATCTAAATCATGTTGAACCGTATATCTATTATTATGGGAAAACCATACATAAAGATTAATGAATAGATCTTAGAAATAAAATAATATTTTTCAAAATTTTAGTATTTATATTTAACTTATATATCTTAAAAACTAATTATTTGTTATGGGAAAAGCATAAAATTCCTTGAAATTTTCAATAGTCGTGAATTTTCATCTTCCCATATCTAAAAATGTATCATTTACTCAAACCAAAAATAATATTATCTCACAATTTAGAGTGTGTGATAGATGATAAATTTATATAGTATGGATATTCTCAATCAATAGTGAAATTAAAAAATGTATTTTGTCTGCGTTTATTTATTTTGAATAAAGTAATATTAAATATTATTTATTTATTTTTTCTCTTCATTTTCCTATAAATTCATACTATTTTTCTTTTTTGATGTATTTATTATTTAGAAAATTAAAGAAATTTATTATGAATGTGTATTTTGCATAGCACTCAACTTTAAATGGCTAAAATTTTCTCATATGAAGTTTTTATATATGCTTATAACATATGGTTGGAAAGCTCTCGATATCTAGTATAATATAAAATAAATATTATCTAAAAATTTAAATTATTTTAAAAATTAAAATAATTCACAGACTTCTCAATCATGCAAATATTCATGTCAAGTACTCACAGATCTAGTATTGAAACTCATATGTTCGAATTATGAATCAATACATCAAACAAGTTAAACAAAAGGCCTTTTGATAAAACAAGATTTAAAACAAAGTACTCGAATAGGGTTGAAAACAATAACTTCAATTGTCATTAATCATCAAATAAAAGTATCCATTAACCTACTCCCAAACCCGGGAATCACAAGATGTTTAGCCAGACATAGAAAACAAATAATTCATAGACAAACTATCCATGTTCATGTCTAACTAATTGAAAATAAAGATACTATGGAATGCGAAGACTGGGACATCGATGATCTCTCGATCTATCTTCAATCCTCAAGCGTGTTGTTGTTGCCTTGATCGATCTCTCCAATTCTCTGGTGGAAAATTGCTCTTTTCTCTGTGTTCTAGAGCAAAAGTCAGCGTTTTTCGTTTGTGGCCGCCTCCTCTCTATTTATACTTCATTTGGGTCAAAACCTAGTTCAAAAATCTGTCAAACTCTATTTGTCTTTTGCGCTAGCGCACGCCCAGCCCGTGCTAGGTGCCGCAGAAATTGTTTTTTGTCAAGGTCGCACGGCCGTGTGCATCACGCACGACCAGCCCGTGCGGCCACACAAACGTCCTAATTTGCTTATGGGGTCTTCATAAGAGTTGTAGCCCTCTCTCTTAGCTTTCCGTAGCCACTTGAATCAGCTCAATATCTATTTTGTAGAGAGCGTTATGGCCAAAATACTAAACCCTGCCAGTACTGGAAATTCCAGACGCGTTTGGACGTTCCTTGAGATAAATCCCCTCGTTATTTTATCATACATGCTTCTTTTGACACACGAATCATTACTATGACTCTAGACTCAATATAATTGGCTTCCAATTGGGTGTAATTGCTCGATTCTTGATGCTTCTAAGTCGCAATGCTCATATTTGTCACAAAATCACTCCAAATATCGTTAAATTCCTACAAAACGAGCAAAGTGTAATACCTTTTCCACAAAGAGTGAATATATACCATTTCATATGAGTTATTGCATGTTTATAAATAATTATTGCCATAAATATGCCCTAAAATACATGCAAAACGCACACTAAACAATAACAGAAATAAAGATAAACTAATCAATTGTAATTGAAAACAGTCAATAAATTGATTCAGTTTGAATGAATAGTCACATTTATATATCAAATAAATGACAGAACCACATCATAGAAATCAAAATTATTCGAGCAAAATATTGACCTCAATTTATTATGTTTTTTTGTTGTTGTAAAATCAGGAGAAAAAAAAACATCTTATATAAATTGATAGGCTATCTTTTTATTGTCTTAAGCATAAAAAATTTTATTTTATTCATTTTATCTTTGTCGGTGAGCGTCTTTTCAATGTAGCATAAAATTTATAACACAATTCACAAAAGTATAATGCATGTATTTGAATGCTTAAAATGTTAAAAATAAATATCTTTATAAATTTAAATCTTCGACCTAATATTAAATCAGTTTACCAGATGATGAATTTGATGTAGAAAAATGTCAATATATACATTTGAGCATTTGATTAAAGGATTATTATTATCCTTATATAGAATTTTTTATATATGAATGTTTAGAATTTTACTTTTGAACTCTAAAGAAGGGAATAAATATAACTTTTCAAATCTGACTCAAATTATTGTACTTTTTTGTCTCTTGATATTTCATCGCAACTTTTTTATTTATTAATTGTATTATATATTTGTTTATTTATAGATAGAATTTTATTTAACAAAATAAAATATAATATGAAAAACAAATAAGAAAAAGGTTAAAAGTAAAGAGGATTAAAACTCAGCATGTCCGTCATAGTAAAATTTAGAAGAAAAACATGAAAATGATATTTAGATCTTTGTTAATTTAACATTTACGATAAAATCTAGTTGCACTTGGAAAATATACATTTTAAAAATTAAATTGTTAAAGGGAGGGACATGTTTTAAAATGCATAAGTATGAGAACAACGTCTGACCAAAATTTAAATTATTACTTTAATAATACATATATATGTACACTACAAAATGTGAGACCAAAATCATAATTATTTTTTTATATATAAAATTTAAAGTATAGTGCTTATATCTTCAAAGAGACTAAAGATTTAAAGGTGACAAAAATCAATTACTTTTGTTAATGAAATTAATATTTAAATTATAATGAACAATTTATTTTCAAAATCATGTTTATTTTGAAATAAGAAGGAATATATTACTTTGATCCATAAATAAAATTTTTGATAATTTTTTTCACTCAAATTTAATGTTGTGGTCGCCTAAAATTCAAATATCAAGTAAGTTTTATACTTATTTTGCATAATTTAATACAATATTTTTTAAGTAAAAGATTAGCATATCAACATACAGGTTATAAAATATGTACTTATGATATAAATGTCAGATTATTATTTTTTTGAGTTTTTCTTATTTTATATATATATATATACTTCTTTAAATTTTCAAGTTTTGATTCTTGTTTCCATATTATATTATAATTTTTTGTTAAGTTAGATTATTTCGCTACCCAAATATTATAATACATATATTTTACCTAAAATTATATAATTTATTAAGGGTGTATGTAAGTTTTAAGCAAAGCTAAGTATTGTCATACATGTTAAAATGTACATATGTAAGTAATTTTTCTTCAATATTTCTTCTATCATTCTTACAATAGTATATATATACATATATACCATTTTAACTAAATTATTTAAATCTATTTTAATTTATTATATTAGTTTTTATTTTTTAAATCAAAGTCTATTTATTGATGCAGTTTTTTTCAACCAATATACATCTATATAAGTAATAAATAAAACAAAATACCATAAAATAGAAAGACTAAATAGGAACAATAATTTCAATCTAAATTGAAATTCCTGATATGTAAAATAGAATAAGATATTAAAAGTCATATTGACTTCTTATTTATAATTTAAAAATAAAATATTTTGCTACAATAGAATAACTTATATTCTTTTTTATCTAAACTTGTTAGACCTTTCATCCTATTAATTAAAAATTTATTATGCCAAGAAAAATAAAATTAAAATTAAAAAATATATTTTCCTGCTCTTTATACCTCCATATTAAAATATAATTTATAATTGCATTTCGTTAAGTTTGGGAACAAATATTTATCCTTTTAAGTATCTTTTATAGTTTATTTCATGTTTTTTAATATCATATTTACTGGGCTTATTTAACTAAAAGAATGTACAATGATATATTACTAAAATTGATAAATGAATCTAAATTATATGATTTGAAAGTTCAAATGGTGCATCCATAAAAAATAAATAAGTGCATAAATAAATGTTAAAGAAAAATTAGTTCTCAATTTTCAATTTAGCCTCAAAATTCTTAGTATTAACAGTTTTATATTGTTATTGTAATATTTGCTGTAAAATTATATTTCTTTCATTTTTTTTATTTATTAACAATAGAGATATATTCCAACCCTAAAAAAGTAAAAAAATATAAATATATAGTTGTGGATAAAAATTAAACAAATATTACTCATCTCATCCACTTCACTTTGAGATTTAAAATATCATTTATTAATTTCAAACACATAATTCTTAGCCAAGTTTATTCATTTTTAAATTTTAGAGTATGTACTTATAATATATTTGTTTTTCAAATTTAACTTTACATTGTCACAATAATCAAGTTTTGTTTTATCGAAAGAATACATGAATAAAATAAACTAATAATTGAATCTAAATCATGTTGAACCGTATATCTATTACTATGTGAAAAAACATACATAAAGATTAATGAATAGATCTTAGAAATAAAATAATATTTTTTCAAAATTTTAGTATTTATATTTAACTTATATATCTTAAAAACTAATTATGTTCTATGGGAAAAGCACAAAATTCCTTGAAATTTTCAATAGTCGCGAATTTTCATCTTCCCATATCTAAAAATGTATCATTTACTCAAACCAAAAATAATATTATCTCACAATTTAGAGTGTGTGATAGATGATAAATTTATAATAGTATGGATATTCTCAATCAATAGTGAAATTAAAAAAAATGTATTTTGTCCCGCTATTTATTTTGAATAAAGTAATATTAAATATTATCTATTTATTTTTTCTCTTCGTTTTCCTATAAATTCATACTATGTTTTCTTTTTTGATGTATTTATTATTTAGAAAATTAAAGAAATTTATTATGAATGTGTATTTTGCATAGCACTCAACTTTAAATGGCTAAAATTTTCTCATATGAAGTTTTTATATATGCTTATAACATATGGTTGGAAAGCTCTCGATATCTAGTATAATATAAAATAAATATTATCTAAAATTTAAATTATTTTAAAAATTAAAATTGAAATAAATCATATAAGAAGGATTTGGAATATAAAGAGACATTTGTCAATATTATTATCAATATAAAAACTACTTAATTACCCTTAAAGCTAACTTTACCATGAGGATAGTTTTGGCAAATCAAAATTTTCAAGAAACCTTAAAATCTATTCACACTTTTATAATAGGTATAGTTATAGATATAGATAGATAGATAGATAGATGACATTGGCCCGTAATCCTTAGAGTAGAAAGATCATTGGAATTTTATATAGATAAGTGTTGAAGAAGAGGACAATTGCATACGAACAACTTTAGGGCTTCATACTTCATGATTGACATGGTTCATGGAGATTTTTTTAGGTACTTGAAATCGATTGAATTACATTACCCCATATTCGAATAATTATGTCGAAGTTTATACGGAAAAGTATAATAGTCTTTACAGCTGAAGTTGTCCCTGAAACCGTTGTCTTTCAAGTTCAACTCAAGTCTCTAAATCTTCCAAGATAAAACATGCCTAAGCGATTTTTTGATAGATCCTTCATAAGTTTTAGTCAAATTAAAGAACACCGTAAGTTCCTCAATGGTGGAATTATTATGTAATGCTAGAACATGATTGACCCATCTCACACACTTCAACCTTTCCTGATTGAGTAACGTCTGTTATTCTATTCCCGCCGAATCCACCTTCAACAATGATATGTGCCATCAAAATCTAGTACAGGTATGAAGTTATACAAGTATCTCCAATTACAAGAAAGTATACTAGTGGTGGTAGCTTCCATAAGGGTTAAGAAAGACAATGTAAACACCAATAAATCATCTGGTAAATAATGATTCGGTCAATTAAACGATGTTGATTTGTACACTGCAAATCAAAAAAAAATCCATTTGCAACCATATATTTCCTTGGAAAAAAGAAAAAGAAAAGAAAAAGAAAAGAAAAAGAAACAAAAAGGGCAAAAGTAAAAATTAGTGAGGCCTCTCTAATTACTTATATTTCATGGTGAAACCTCTTTAAGTGCTCATATTTCAGTAACTTAAAAGTTTAAGTTACAAACTTCTAACTTTTACTATCAGTCTATCAACCATGCATATTCAGATGAATAAGCTTTACACTACCAGCAGAGAGCTGTGAAGTGTTTGTCAAAGAGAAACCTAAGGCCATGCGCTTCAGCAATGAAACAGAAAGTGATGACCAGTTCATTTTGAGTCAATTTCTTTCTTTCTTTTCCATTGGTTTTTCCTTCTTCTTTTCAACTTTATGTATAAAATAGATGATCATCTCTAAAGGAAACAAAATTAAAAATTACAACTCAATTCTAAAGTAAATGTAGGTTAAACATTGATGTATGTAAAATATATGTGCATTTTGGGGCTTAAAATGATATATATTTGGTACATTTGCATGCATATTTAGTATGTTTTTACTTGGTTTCCTTAAAAGGTCATGATATGCGTATTCTTCTAATTATTATAGGAAACGGAGCTTAAAACGAAGAAATATTAGTTGTAATGCCCGGCTAAGATTGACGAATGCGAAGAGAAGATCAAAAGGACGAACGAAATGGACAAAAACACTTGTGGTTGTGAAGAAGGGCTGAAGACAAGACCACACGGCCGTGTGGTTGTGAGACTGCCAAGATGTGTTTTTCGATGTTTTCTTCACGTTCCAACTCTACAAGTGATCTCTCCAAACATCTATAAAAGAGACCCAAGGCTTTGCACGAAAATATACAACTTGATACATAGAAAACACATCAAATAACACAGAACGCAAGAATCGAAGATCTTCGAGAGCAAAAGGCTAGGTCGCGACTATCCCGACAAGAAATGGTTTTCTTTCTATGTCTAAGAACTCTTGTTTATGCTTAAACGATGTCATAATATTGATTCAAATTTGTCTATGAGTTTGTAATCAATATTTGGCATATCTTTCTTGATCTTCGAGGCATGATCAAAACTATGGATTCGTAAAATATGATTATTTATTTCTTAATTAATTCATGCTTTTATTTTATGAATTCAAGCGCTTATTTATAATTGCTTTCATTTGTCAGAATAAATTGCATGTCATATTTGTTAGTGCGAAATCCGGAAGAGGAGTTCTAACAAAGAGTAAATCGAATTCGGACATAAACGGTGTATCGAGCCCAAGACCTACAAATTTTTGTGGGGAGTCATTCAATTCATAGATCTTTTGGTAGTTAATAATAACAATCAGACGAGTTGGGAGACCTACATTTATTATTAATATATTGTTTATGCGCCACGGGGAGGGGAATAGACTAACTTAGGAATTGAACCCATAGAATTGCATGAATTGGTTTTGAAACTTTACTTGCATTTAATATTGAAGAAACATGCTTTGAGATTATGTGCCCAAGGTTGCTCCTATAGATGTTGAAAATACTTGTTGGGTTCGCAATTTATTTATTTTTTTTTTCAAATTTTCGATTTTTATTATTAAAATTTTATTTTCGGTCGCTTCAATAAAATTGAATGCGGTGTTATTATAGCCTAAGTGTTTCGAATATCAATCCTTGAGGAATACGACCTTGCTTGTCATTATTCTATAAAATACATTGTACACTTGCAAACAGATGATCCAAATATTTTTGGCGAACAAGTTTTTGGCCGTTGTCGGGGATTGATTAGATTCTACTTAGATATAGTAATAAGTACGGAAATAATCCCACACGGCGTGTGAGATCACACGACCAGGCCGTGCGAGAGGACGAATCGCCAAAGATCACACGCGGCCAAGGCCGTGTGACAAAAGGTCACAACCAGCATAGCGATTAAAGAACCAGGGCCACACGGCCCAATACCAAAAATCGGGCGAGAATGCAATCAAACTCTATTTTAACCCCAAATTCTCACTTTTTCTCCCATTTTCTCCTACACAAACCCTAACCCACAAAAATTCTCTCACTAAATTCTCAAACTACTCTCCAAATCTTTCCAAATTCACCATAAATTTCAAACCAAATACACAAATCCTTCATCCTCTCAAGAAACCCACAACCAAATACCTTCAATTTCCAAGTTCTCCAAATTCTACACCAAGTTTGGGGGTACTCCAAAAACTCCAAAAAAATTGATTTTCCTCTTCAAAATCTTGAAATTCATGGTTTTAGGGATGAAAGAGGAACAAGGAGAAATACAAGAAGAATGAGGAGAGCCGACTCGAGCCCGAGCCTCAACCAATTTTCGACTCCGAGGAGCCCAAAGCTTCAAATGTAATCTTGCCAAATGAAACACAGGGCTAGATGGACGATTCTCTTTTTGTCCATGGATTAATACAAGGTATCCCGATGAACCTACTCTTACGAATTTAGGTTTATTGTAAGATTTTCGAGCTTTGTGTGGTAGAATTGATTGGCATGAATTTTAAATGGGCATTGGACCACTTATTCCGTTATCATACTTGAATTTTTTAGTAGCTTTGAATTGGTGGTTCGAAAAAGAAACTTGATGGGAGTTAGGTTTCGCTTGGGGAATGAGCAAAGGGAACTAAGTATAGATGATTTAAATGAAATTTACAAAACTCCGGCTTATAGGGTTGAGGAGCACGAGGAGTTTGATAAGGATAAGTTTTGGAAAAAGATAATTGGGAAATGAATCTACACGTCAGGCACCTCAAAGACGTCTAGTATTCAAAACCCAGTATTTCGATATGTTCAGCGAGTTTTAGCTGAAACAATTTTTGTGAGGGAGGAGAGTAGAGGGGCGTTGAGGATAGACGAATTATTTATCATATGGTGTATGGTGTATGGTGTCAGGGACTGAAGTTGTGCCAAATGTCGGGGCTATGATAGCCCAGTAATTTGATAGGATAAGAAAATCTGAGAGGGGTGAAATTTGCATTGGGGGATGATTACCCTTATAGTTGAATACTTCAAAATTAATTTGGAGGGATATGCGTAGGCCGCGGGGCCTAAATTGATTGATATGAATGTTCTAACTGCTATGAAAATGATAAAATTTGATGGGCGTGATTACTGGCTCAATCAAGCAGATAGAACAACAGTTAAGTTTCCTAACACCGAAGCAACATCCATTAGAAATAGGGGTAACTGGTTGTTAAGAGAGGTACAGGGGACTGTTGCTCAAGAAGAGCAGGATGAGTTGATGAAGGAGATGCCGGAATCCTCAAGACAAGGGGAACCGACCATTTACTATGAGTGAGAGGGTCGAAAGGGTAGAAGCTGACGTGGGCAAATTAATAGATGACACGTATCAGTTGACAGCCACAGCTGATGAGTATCACCAGGAGTACTTACAGCGATTCGATGCCATCACCCAAAGAAAGAAAAGAAAGATATGTATGAGATGATGTCTCATATGGACGATGGCACATCTCACGGGGCCATTACCCTCTACCTCCACCACCACAATGATCCATGTAAGTACTTATTACGCATTCCTCTTTCTTTTGATAATTTTCTCATATGTTGGACGAAGCATATTTTAAGTTTGGGGGTTGTAAAGAATGCGTAATTGAGTACTTTCCGGCATTTTGCATTCGGATTGCATGTAGAACACTTCGCATGAATATTTTCGGGAAAAATCGATTTTTAGTTTTGTTTTTCAATTTTTAGTTTTTTTTATTTTAGACGTTTAATTGCTTTAGTGTGTGATTTTAATTGAGTTTTTAAATGCCCAGCTCCCTGTATGATTTCTATGAGCATTTTATAGAATGAGATAACATACTTGTGGGAATAATGTGATAAGTTATTGGGAAGATATTATTTATTTGCTTGGCATTAGTTAAGAAAATTGGGTATTTGAGCATGTTGTGAAAAAAAAAAGCCACGTGAGCTTTTGTGCCTTAAACTACTTTATATTATGCGGACTTATTTTTTATTGAATCTGTCATTCATGATTGATAGAACTCTAGAACTTCATCCGTATCTTCATTGAAGCCATGCGTGTGTGCAATTTTGAAAATGATATAAGGCCATCTTTGTTTAGCCTACTTAGTTTAAAAAAAAGCCTACCTATGAACTCATGATTCCTAGTTAGCCAATTTTGAGCCAAAACTTTAATTTCGAGCCACATTGATCTTTAAAATTTAAACATATTGTTATCCCTGAAATTTCTTTAGCTTAAAGAAAATGAACAAGTTTGGGGGAGATGTGGCGAAAATTTATGAAAAAAGAGAGGAAGTTGGCAAAAGAAAGAGGGAGGATACTGCTCAAGTCAAGTCACTTAATCCAAAGAGGGAGAATAAGGGTGGAATTGAAACAGAAAATTAGTATTATATGAAATTGGGTTGGTAAATTGCAAGTCTGTATGCGTAAATTCTATTTGCTCAAGTCAAGTCACTTAATCCAAAATTTCCTACTTTTACTAAAGAGCCTATATTACAACCTAATAAAAGTCCTTTTTGATTCTTAAGTTGTGCATACAAAAGTGGTAGAGATGTTAAGACGATTTGCAAGCCTATGGTAGTTATACTTTTACAGAATTGAATTTGAGCGTAAACACTACCCATACACTTTGAGAGTAGAGTGATACAATATTGACTTGTGAGTCGCGATGACAAGTGCCCAAAAGAGTATTAATTATGCCGAGTTTATGAATGATGACTTCTTAATGATGAATTACATGGTTTCTTGAGTATGGAGTCAAATGCTATTTAAATGATCATAGTGTTCTTGGGTGTTCGTTCATTTTTACCCCTTATATTATTTTTCTTAATTTGCTCGAGGACGAGCAATGCTTTAAGTTTGGGGGATTTTTACATATGTAAAATATACGTGCATTTTGAGGCTTAAAATGATATATATTTGGTACATTTGCACGCATATTTAGTATGTTTTTATTTGGTTTCTTAAAAGGGCATGATACTCACGATTCTTGTAATTTTACAGAAAGCCAGAGCTTAAAACGAAGAAATATCGCTTAGAATGTCCGGTTAAGATTGTGAATACAAAGAAAAGATTGAACGAAGCATACCG